>JAQFXL010001295.1:0-12764 GCA_034693445.1 Edwardzetes edwardsi | reverse complement strand
AAAACAAGTTAAAGGTCCTTGATTCAGGGACCTTGAATCATATTTTCCAAGTAATTCACCGCTTCATTTGAATTGATGCAATTAAAACAATTATTCGTTGAACCATCTTGCATCGTTAACTCCAATAATTATTTAATAAGCCTTTAATTATTAATATTGTCTCAAATCTATTATGATTTTCATCATTATTTCAATTGTTTTTCATTTTCATAATGACTATACTTTTAGAGGCAAAAATTGCCTAATAATCAGAGAAATGTTTGTTAAATGCATTGATTATTTAATAACTCATTGCTTTCCTTGGCATTTGAGCCCATGTTTACAATTGATTCCGATAACAGTTGATTGAAATGAGGCCAAAATATATATTTCACAAAATTAGCGGACATATGACTGATGTGATTGTTTTTTAGTCAATATCTGACGGATATTAAGGAAAATGATATCAATTTTTGTTTATTCAGTCACCAGATCTCCGATTCATCTGTTTTATCAGTTGTTTGCTCTCAACATATCTGTTAAACAATAAGTCAATTATCGAAAACATTTTGCAATTTAATGATAAACGGAGACAATTATAAAGCTCTTAGGACTCGAACTCATCCAATAGGACTCACATTTAGATGACTTGTAATTATCGATCGGTATTTCCCAAAACCATTGCAAAACAACTCGAATGAATGCAAACTCTGATCTGAAGCGATGTCTAACCGAATGATAATATCATTACTCATTTTATTTATTTTTACTCTCATTTGTCCACAAATTAACTGTCAATTTAAGAGAGTTTGTTATCTTCGTGTCGACCGAAGCCAACGAATAGACGTTCAGTTAATTGAAAGCAATCTCTGCACTCATATTATTCTGGGTTTTGCTGTTATCACCAATGGAACTATAGCTGCCGCCGATCCAAATGATCTGATTTATTACCGAAATGTGACAAAACTTAAGAACAATTTTACTGATCTAAAAGTTATGCTATCGGTTGGTGGCGGAGGTTATGACGGATCAGGTCTTCACCAAATTTGTTCCAATCAGACATACATTGATAGGTAAGAGACTTATCGTAAGACGTATTAACTCTGACTTTGGATCAGAATGATAGCCATTTCTTTACAGATTTGTTTCATCTGTAATGCAATTACTACTGAAATATGATTTCGACGGTTTAGATATCGGTGAATATTAACCATTCGGTCTGTCATACGCTAACTATCAGTCATTTATTCAAAGATTGGGAGTTTCCCGCTTGGAATACACCATATCCTGAAGACAAAGATAACTTTATCAAACTATTGAGGGTAATTTGAATCTTTCAATCAAATTTTAAGTCTTATTGAATTTCTCCGAATTTAGTCATTGAGTAATCAATTTTCACGTCAAGAGAATCGTATTGATAACAGACGTCCGCTTTTATTAAGTTGTGCCGTCGCTGCGATTATCAACGTTATAGACGGAGCTTATGATGTGCCAGAAATGGCCCTTTATTTGGACTTTATCAATATCATGTCCTATGATTTCCACGTCTACACAAAGTACTGGCCCTTCACGGGGTATAGTTTCCGTCAAAACCAGTTTCGATCAAAATAGTGTCAACTTTTTTATGTCTTTCAGATTCAATGCTCCGCTTTTCAGCAGAAGTACCGAAAAAAGTTATTTCACTTTTTTGAACACCAAATCAGCGGTTAATTATTGGATTCAACTGGGAATGAGTCGACACAAGATTATGGTCGGTATTCCCACTTATGGTCATGTCTTTCAATTGGCCACAACTCAACACACGGGACCAGACTCTGCTTGTGTGGCACAGTTATCAGATGTCAGTTATACTGAAGTCTGTCATCTAATGAAAAACAGTTCGACTCAAATGTTTTTTGACGACGAGTCTAAAGTGCCATATCTTGTCAACGGTAACCATTGGGTCACTTATGACGACCCCAAGAGCGTTGCCTTCAAAGCTCAGTGGATTCGTGACAACCAGTTAGCCGGTGCCATGACTTTCGACCTCAACAGTGATGACTACCAGTATGTGTGCGACAATTCATCAAAATTTGTTTTGCATTCAATTATTTATACGATTTTAAGCTAATATTAAATTCATTTAAAAAGTGTTTAAAAGTTTTTAATTTGAATATAAAACTAAAAAATTTATTATTTATTGTTTTAAAAGAAATTCATTTTTTTGTTAAATATTTATTTATTCAATACTTTTAAGAGAATAATAAATTATTTATAGAGAAAAGTTTTCCGATGAAATCTTTAGCTAAAAATGAAGGTTTTCCTCATGTCTTGTGTTTTATGCCAACAAAAATAAGCCTCAATTTGGGACAAAAAGTTATAATAAAATTTATTTGCAATTTTCCCTTATTTTCAAAGTAAACACTGAATACAGAATAAATTTTCCTCTTCACTAAATTGAATAATCAAGATACAATTAAGGATGGGGTTATCAATGATTTCAAGAATTTAATTCATACTATGAATTGTCTGAAAGAATTGTGAAATACTTTGAAAAATAAGATGTCTTAACATTTTCCTCTTATTCCTAATCATTCAATCATTTAATCATTCAATGAATTGACAATAATTTAATCAATAATTGAATTTTCTATTTATAATTTCAAATCTGAGGTTTTAGTGTATCGGCTGATAAGAGTGTCATCTATTGAGTCAATTATTGCCAATACATGTAAACCATGACATGTGCTGTGAATTGATTTTTTAAAAGTCCACTAAAGTCTTGACTTTTGGTTATTTCCATTCATTTACTCATAGCTTAAAAATGGCTAAAAATAGCGATAAGAAGAAAAAGAGAAAACCTAACGAAGACAAGAGTGGAAAGGATTCAAAGGACACAAATGTCGTGGTTTTAGATGCCGTCAGATATTCAGACGAACCGCCGCACAAAAAAGTGAGACAACCGCTGATTAAACCCTTATATTTACCTTTGAATCGATTGCAGACCAAATGGATTAACAAACAACGAGTCCTGGTTTTGGCCACTCGTGGTATCACTTATAGGGACAGACATCTGATGAATAACATTAAACAAATGCTTCCGCACTCAAAATCAGGTGCTTTTCCTTCAAATATTTAATCATTTTTTCGATTAACAAAATGTTTGTCTTTTATTTGATGGCAACAAAAAGAGCCTAAAATGGAAGTCAAAGACCCGAATGTGGTGTTAAACGAAATCTGCGAAATCAAAAACTGCAATAAATGTATATTCTTTGAGAACCGAAAACGTAAAGACCTTTATATGTGGTTATCAAATGTCCCGAACGGACCGTCCGCTAAGTTCTTAGTAGAAAACAGTAAGTATTTAAACAATTGATCTGTTCTTAAGAAGTAATCATTTGTTTAAATGTCTTCAATAGTTCACACAATGCAAGAGTTAAGAATGACCGGCAATAGTCTTAAGGGGACGCGACCTCTGCTCTCATTTGACCCGATGTTCGATAAACACATGCATTACTCGCTTCTCAAAGAACTGTTTGTTCAGGTATTTGATTGTCACAAATGTAGTGTTGGTTTAACTCATTTATCTATTATTTATATCGAAAGATATTTGGAGTACCGAACCATCACCCGAAGAGTCAGCCCTTTTACGATCACGTCTTCTCTTTCAATATTGTTGACCATCGGATTTGGTTCAGAAACTATCAGATCGTTGAAGAGGACGGTTCGCTGGCAGAGATCGGACCACGTTTTGTGCTCAATCTGATCAAAATATTCGACTCCAGTTTCGGGGGTCGAGTCCTGTATAGTAATCCTCATTTTGTGTCACCAAACAAATACAGACGAGACCTGAGGTCTACCGTTTCCAACAAATATAAGGACAAACTATCGGCTAAACAGAGCAAAGAATTACGAGAACCTAAGGGCACCTCCTATTTGGATGTCGACAAATACGACGACGTGTTCAATACTATAACCCCCGAATTGGCCAAAGGAAAGGTTAAAAATGTATTCCAAAGAAACAAAGACTAAATAAATGAAAACACTTTGTATTCAATCAAAAAATCATTCATTTATTGAAATAAAGAATCGTTTTTTCGTCAGTTAATCGATTGAACATTATTTTCATATTATATGCAAAAAAGGGTTTAATATTAGTATTGATTTTCTCATCGAAAGTGACTTTTCTTTAATTTAAACATTTTGTTTGTCAACAAATATAATCCATTCATAACAGACCTGACGTATGGCGTCTCAAATATATAATGAATTTGTATTTTTTGTCTACAAATATAGAGAAATAATATTCTTTGCGATCAATAGACGAAAACTGCGATAAGAATATCGTTTCAAAAATGTAAGTCATTCTCAAAGTGTTGTTACGATTTGTTGTCCTATTATTTGTTTGCTTCAAATTATATATAATCTTATAATTAATGTAATAATTGATGTTTTGATGTCAAAATGGCGCTCCCCTTATGCGGCTGCCAGTGACGGAAAGTCATTCCAGTCGTCCACTTTGGGCGCCATTTGCTCTTTGGGAGGACGACGGGTTCGATTGCGATCGCCAAACGGTCTGTCAGTGCGCGCGCCTCTGGGGGCTCCCCTCTCGCTTCTTTCACCACCTCTGCCTTCACCTCTGTCACCACCTCTACCTTCACCTCTGTCACCACCTCTACCTTCACCTCTGTCACCACCCCTTTCACGTCGCTCTCCTCTCTCACCACCGCCACCTCTCCCTTCACCTCTATCAGTACGCTCTGGTCTGTCACCTCTTTCAGTACGCTCTGGTCTATCACCTCTATCTCTCCTTTCACGACCGCCGCCGCCACGTCTTGCGTCACCACCTCTTCGGGGAAAATCTCTGCCTTCATCTCTGAAGTTGATCTCAATGTCCAGAACCTGTTTGTGTCGACCCTTTCTTTCCTCCTCCTATTGTCGATGAAAAAGCATTATTACTGTGAAAACAAATCCAATGTTAATATCAATGAATACCACTTCGATTTCCTCGTATTCGACGTCTTCTTCTTCATCCTCGACCTTCTTCTTGAGAACGAATGTCTTTTTCCATTGGCTGTTGTCCTCTCCTTCTCCAGGTTTTCTAAGATTGAACTTCGGTTGAACTCTCTTCTCCTCGAGTTGTTGTTTATACTCTTCGAGTGTCATCTCTTTGGGTCCTTCGACCACTTCCTTCTGTTCTTCACTCAGATTTGCTTCGTTTTCCTGGTTTGAGTCATTGACATCGAGTTGGGTTTCATCAGCGCTTCGGTCGGCTAACTCTTGGTTGTCGGCAGCAATTTCTCCCTCAGCTCCGAAATCATTGATTTTTCCCCAATTGTGAGCCCCTCCGCCCTCGCGTTTGTCAACTGCTTTGACGCCCGCCTTATCACTACCAGAGTGTCTGTCGAGATCACGTTTGCCGCGCCTTTCGTCTCCGAATCGACTGCCGCGACGCCGGTCACCAGTTCCGCGACCATTCCTTCCTCCACGTCTGTCGCTATCACTTCGTTCCCGCCTTTCCCTATAAAACATTTGTGTCTATTATTCTCAGCAGACTATCAACAAAACAATATCTGAAAACGAGTTTAACAGTTGTTGTCTGTCCGTCGTATGCACACAAACAAACCATAAGTGGGTCCGACTGTCGGCTTAATTGACGGATAAGAGTAAATTCCAAACAATTAATACCTCATTTCAGTGTTGCCTCCGAAGCGGTCCTCTCTGTTTCGCTGGTTCTTCAGGTCGTCGATATCTTTTTGGTCGTTCGACGGGCGAGGAGGTCGGTTGGGCCGGTCATTCATGTGATTAGGTCTGTCACCCGTTTGATTCTGGTCACGACTCCTTTGATTGCGATCAGTCTTCTGTCGAGGCGGTCGGTTTGGGTCGCCTTTTGGTTCAAGAAAAACAATTGCATTAAACGTAAGGATAGGAAAGAGAAAGCATTTAAATGTAGGTTAGCTCTGCTTCCAATGCCTTCACAGACAAACACATGGCTTACGACCAGTCCTTTTAGTGAAAGCCTTTTATTCACTATTGCATCTCATTTCAGACTATTTCTCATATAAATTAAACTAATTATCGGATATAAGCCTTAAATTAGAGACTAATGGCACTCAAGATTGCAATTAAATGTTTGTCTAAAGAATAAGACATCAATCGATCAAATTATAGGACAAAAAACGCACTCTTTTTTGGGTCTCTTTTAGAGTGTTTGAAAAAATTGAATAACAATTGGTTTTTGAGATAATCAGACATTTTGTGGAAATATGGCATTAAATTAATTATTAAGCAAATCAGACGAAGAACTTAAGAGATCAAAACGGAATTGAAATCAAACAAACCCTTAGGAGTGATGTCTTTAGACTTCGACAAAGACTGCGAATTGTCGGTTGTCTTCGACTCTGAAAACAAATCAATGATTTAATGCTAAGAAGTAAACAAATGAATAATTAGTGGAAACAAAGGACTTACTGTTAAGGGAATCCTTTGGAGTCTTGTTGTCTTTAATGATGTTCTGGTGGTTAGCGCTGGAGATCTTCGAGTCGTTCAGAGCCTTTACAGATCTCTTGTCCTGTGTTTTGTCGGTCTTAATGGGTTTGTCGCCTGTCTTGGAGACTATCTCCAAGGGGTCCTCCTGTTCGTCGCCAATAAAGATGGCATATCTGTTCTTCACGCCTATGCCATACGAAGACTCCATTGCTTGAAATCAATGTGTTTTGCAATTATATAATTGTCGACAACTTTAAGCTTCAATTCAATACAATTGAGTATTAAATTGGATTAAGAATTGAATAGTTTTTAAACATTTAGAGCATAAATAACATTGTCTTTAGATATGGTTTCCTCTAAAGCAATGTCTAAAGCAATGTCTACTTCAGTGTTAGAGTCGAAGCGAAAATGCGTTCAGTCTTTGAGACCTTCACTGAACTCACAATACACTCAATGCATGGTTTGTATGCGTTTGCGCTCAAAACAGACATACATTGAATACGGCATCCAAGAGATTGCTGTCTGTTTGTGCTGTGTTTGTGCTGTGCCTTCACTCATAGCACCGCTCATCCAATCGTCTGTCGGTTGAAAGCACAGCCAAAGCACAGCTTTAAATCACTCTCACAGTGAAAACAAAACAATTAAATGGCGGGCTTTGGGGGCCTTTCGCCAAATTGAAGCACAGTTTTCACCTTAAATTACGTCCAATTCAAACAAACTTTTGCAACACTCAAAGTCTCATCACTGAGTGATCAAGATCACCTTAGATCAGTTTTTCTCCACTCTCTGTGATCTAATTCCAACCGTTGACACAATTTTATCAGGTTTACCGAATTTACAGCACAGTCTGACTAATTAGATGACTTAATCGGTTAAAATATTAACAGATTTAGTACACATAATGAACTTGCAACTTTGTTGCTTGTTGTTTAGGTTATTCAGACTTTCATTGATTTTTATCATAAGTGAAGAGTTATTAATAGTTTTATCTTTAATTCAAAGTCATATCAAACTAATGTCTGAATTATTTAAGTCGAGACGATCTTTAGTCTCAACCTGATACTCTCAAGTTCAAAGTATCTTGTTACTCAATTTATCAAACGATAATTGATTGCAATCTGAGTTTAATTAAAATTTAAAATAACTTTAAGCCGAAGATTTAGATTATTTGCGAACAACTAACAGCGGCTATTTATTTTTATTCGGTCTTGCTCAATGATCAGATTAATTAAATCTTGCTCAATCAATATTAAGGTATGCAAATTAGTTTTAAAGTGAGTTAAATGATGAATTAATTTGAGGTTGTGTTAACTGTGATTGTTTAGAAAATATTGAACATGGTCTTTTGGAAATTTGATGAAAAATAACTATATGAGTAATTATGAAAATTGATTAAATGACTCATTTAAATGTTAAGTTTAAAAGACGATAGAAAAGTACGTACTTTTTGGTTGCAGTTAAAAGTCTATTGTTTTGACGCAATTGAAGGCAAGGCTAGAGTTGGCGCTAAATCCAAAGTTTATGGCGCCGGCGGTTATGGGCTTTATTTGCGCTCTACCTCTACATCGCATTAGACTCTCAGTTCAGCTGAAAAGTTAGACTACTTTTAAAAGACAAGAGTTTTAATTGATTTTTAAATTTTAAATCAATAATCGATTGATTTTAATCGCAAACAAATGTCACAAAAAGGAGTTATTGTCTTCTCGACCCCCAATTCGATCAAAAGTGAATGCATTTCTAACAGAGATGACAATAATAACCCACAGTTGGGCTCATCGCCAATCAGTAAAGACAATAGCCTTTATCATCCGTGGCGGTGGTCAGACTCGGCTCAATCCATTCAATTGAGTCCATTGCCGAATGCCTGGAACTCTTCGGGCAATTCTCCATTCGATTCGGGTTCTACTCGAAGGGGTAGACCCCGACTCGAAGAGATCACAGAACTTATACTTTCGGGTTCGACCTCTCCGTCAGCCATAAAGTGTGAGGTTTGCAACCGGGTCTTTCCCCGTGAGAAGTCACTGCAGGCGCATATGAGGACACATACCGGTGAACGGCCCTACAAATGCGATTACCGCGACTGCGGCCGCGCTTTTGCACAGTCGGGACAATTACGAACTCATCAAAGACTGCATACGGGAGAGAAGCCATTCATTTGCGCTCAAATCGGTAGTTATTTCTCATCTCTTAATGTTTTTCAAACTTTTTATCGTCTGATTTATTGTGTGAAAGGCTGTACCAACCGTTTCACTCACGCCAACCGTCGGTGTAGTCTTCACCCGCGTTCTGGTGTTCAGCGAACAGAACTACAAACGGAACAAAACTCTTCTAAAGTATTAAAAGCGAACAAAAATATTGGAAATACTCTCAACAATAATAACAGCAAAAAGTTTGAGAAGAAGACTAAGAGTGTGAAGAGAAAGGACTCCCGACTGTCTGTCATCGCACACGTCGGTCGCGCCGCTCGCAAACTGCACGAAGAATTGAATGCAGAAGCAGATGACGAGAGTGACAACAGAGAGAAGATAATGGGCGCTCTGGCACTCATGCAATTGGCGGGAAGTGCGCCCATCGATATCGGGTCAGAAGTGTGTATCGGCGGCGCCAATGAAAACGACGAACAAATCCCTATTCCGAACACTGTTTGGCAGTAAATCTGATTTATGGCACAAATGTTCAAAAATTTTTGTATTTTTCTCCAAATTTGTATTTTTTTTAAATGTTATTCAAAATGACTTTTGAAACAAAGGTTTCAAATATTAATAATTAGTTATCTTTTAAAATAATTAAATCATGAGATTTGAAAATCTGATCGAAAAGAAACACTATTTTTATAAAACTGATGGCATTTACTATCAATACTTCATTTAATGGAGTTTTCATTAATTATTACTAATTTAGATATCATTCGATTCGCTAGTATTTGAAATTCTTGTCTTTTATTTAAATTATTTTTCATTACAATAAAAATGACTTATTTTTTGTGAATTCAAACACCGATTGAAATATTTGTCGAAAAATAAATTGTATTTCAAAATAATTTCAAAATAGATCCGAATGACTGAGTGATTATATCAGCCGATTGTCTCATCTCTTCGTCGGTAAGAATAGCCGTCACAATAAGTCGGATACTAGGATCAGGCAGTAAGTGCTCGCTATCGTTCAGATATCGGGCGACTGTCAGCGCAAATCCCTTTTCCTGAGCCTAAAGTCGATTTAAACAACAAATTGATAAAAGCGAAGAAAATAAGGAAACAATTCTCACGTATTCGACCACTTTTTCCAATCTTTTTGTCTCGAGTTTCTGGTCATTGCTTTTGTTGGCAAATCTCAAGTGTTTGATCGGTGAAATCGGGTCTCCGGACACTTTGATGAGACTAATCCTATTCGAAACAATGGTTAGCAATCGATTGCCTTTGAGATTAGATCTTACTTTGTGAGTAAGGAATGCATAAATTGGCTGTTTTTGCGTAACTTCTCGATAACCGAATTGTCTTTTTCAATGGTGTCGAGCGAAGTGAGGGCTACCGCCGCCTGCAATGGAGGCAATGATGCAGAGAAACAGTACCCGAGTCCAGATAAGCGTTGGTGGTCTACAATAAAACTGGTGCCACAGCAGAAGCCTCCATAAGCAGCCATTGAATTCTCGAGAGTCGCCGAAACCATATCGACATCTCCAATATCAACAGCAAAATGTTCGGTAACTCCTTTTCCATTGGCTCCCAACACCCCGAAAGAACAGGTGTCGTCAATAAACATCCGGACCCTATACTTCTTCTTCAGTTCGAGCTATAAATTGGAAAATTTTGTAAGAACTCGACTGAAATTAAGTGGTAATAGCATACCATTTGCGGGAGGGGACAGATATCACCATAGTTTATGTAAAGCCCTTCGACTACAAGGAAACGTCGCGTCACTTTCGCCTTTTTCGGGTTCTTAAGACCAAAAAACAAATTGATTGCAAACTACAGTAGTTTCAAAGGGAATAAAGGCATACTTTGCGATCAATGTCTGCTTGTTCCAAAAGTACGCGATGAAGATCTTCAACATCATTGTGTTTGAAGTATTTGACTTTACTGCGGGATGCAATCAGCCCCTGTTGTATCGCAAAGTTCACCCCTTCGTCACTACAGGTATATAAATATTGCAATCATTTGATTTGCAAACACTAAAAATGAAGTGAAAACTAACACAAAGATAACGTCTCCGACTTTAGAATAGGCGGGAATTGCACTCGAAATGGCTGAGAATCCATAAGAGTAGAGGACGGCCTCTTCAACGCCCATGAACTTAGCGAGTCTGGCCTCCAGTTCCAAATGTATGTCTAAATTGCAATCAAACCATTTATTGGCCGACATATCAAAAGTGTTTTTCATTAGGACGTACCGACAGTGCCATAGAAGCCTCGGGGGCCACAGGAGCCGACCCCATACTTGCGAAGACCTTTTATCGCAGATTCAATGCATTTGTCATTTTCTACAAAACCCAAGTAGTTGTGTGTCGACAAATTGAGACAATCCTTGCCGTCGACGACAATCCGTTTACCCAACTTTGAGGTCACAACTCTAGGATTCAAAGCGTAGTGGTCTGAAGGCGTTTCGGGAACTAAAGGTTCGGGTGTCCACTCGTTTATCAGTTCTTCCTTTTCCTAAACATTTAATAATTGAATGAAAAGTCAAATTCAAACAAATGCTAACCTTTTGGCTGAGTTTCGAAGACTCGGGTTTATAACTCTTATGAAATATAAGCCATAAGACCCACATTAGAAGACATCCCTCGAGAGCCAAATGATACTTAGGGGCCGACACTAACGAGTCGAACATCTCTTTTAACTCCCATTTCATATCCATTTTTTGATCCAATATTTGTTGCGATTTGTGTTCAAAAATATTATTCAAATCAATAAAAAAATAATCAAAATTTATGATCAAATAATTGATAAGAATTTGATGAATGAAATCAATTAATAAATAGTTTCGAAAAATATGTTTTACAGTGAAAAGTGTTGAATGAAATGAATGAATGGTTTTAAAAAGTCTTTGATATAAAGAAAAATACTCTGAAATGAAATGAACTCATCATTCAATTCATTCATTTAATGATTGAAAGACTCATCAAATACTGGAATAAGAATACGTTTCACATGATTTGCATTTAAAAGTCTCCTTTTGTTTGTAGACTTTACTCATTCAGTTTCGTGAGATTTCATTCATGAATTATTCTAATAGTTTGTGACATCATTTGATTTTCATTTTTATTAGCAAAAGATGTCAGTGCTTTGAACAGAATATATTCACACTTTAGAGGAATCATTTGGGATATTAGCTGTCTCATATTCATTACATTGAATACTTGTCGATATAACAATGAAATATTAGAAACCAATTTCTCGATTACTAGTTTCAAGTTCAGTTCATAAATGATTTGTTGTGTTCTCCACTTACCACTTACCTCATTGAGCAGTAGAAAATTGAGCTCGCTAATTCCATAACTTAATATATTGAAAACCATCTGTATAGTTATCAAGTTGAAATAAGTGAAATAAATTGTAAGTAGTTATCAAAGTTGGAATAATACAAGGTTTTGAAAATAATGTGCCCTTGTATAATATAAAAGCAGCCATTTTGAAAAATCGACAAAATAAGCGAAAAAGTTGCGAATTTGTGGATTAGATTCGAAACACTAAATCAAAAGACAAGCAAATAATGCTATCCATAAAAGTAATATTTCGGGCTTTTAATGACTGGACATCTCTGATTGACTACTGTTGATATTGATAACAATTTGGCGAATGAGCAAGTGCAAATTAATTTTTTGAGAAAATATTTATTTCAAGAAACAAATAAAAAGCAACTTTTGAACTAAATATTAAGTAAAATAACTCTAAATAACTAATTTACAAAACTAGTGTATTGGAGAGCAATAACATTAATTTCTAGGTTTTTTATTGGAAGTTCCTTGTTCATTACTTTTCTTTCTTTTGGACCGAGCTTGGACGTCACAGACTTCATATGTTGTAGCGATTTCATATGCTTCAAACTCACTGACAGATCTTGGTCCATTGCTACGAATATTGGTGTATTGGTTGAGTGTTTCGGGTGATATTCGATTTCGTTTTTATCTTCGATGCAATTCATTGGGAAAAAACTAAAATTTGAAAACAAAACAATCGGTAAAAATGGATAAAAAATTAATTCATACCCTCTTTGAGCGGACAAAGGAAGTGATAGAATCGATTCGACGATTGACTTTTGCACAGACTTTTGTAGAGACTTTTCTTTATCGGTTTCACTCATTTTATTATAAACTATAATATT
>JAQFXL010001294.1:0-12773 GCA_034693445.1 Edwardzetes edwardsi | reverse complement strand
AGCTCACATCACATGTAAACCCAACCCTTTATTTACGTTTTCTTACAGTGCCTTCAATGGCAACAAACGTCAAAATCATGTCTGAAATTATTTTATTGTAAATTAATTTTAAAATTATTTTCACTGTTTATTAGCAAACATTTGAAAGGATTATAATTTAATTTCTGAAAATCGGTGCAATCGGTTACCTCTTATCAGGTTTCGGATCTATTGACAAATCGCTCACCAAATGTATACAAATTGTGTTTAATGTAAATAATTATAAAACAAATTAAAAATTAGTTTCATTCGTTTCGCTCAGTTCTTATCGCCTTTGAGTGAAGTGAGTCCGGCCCTCATTATCTCATCGACCAGTAATAGATTGCAAGCAATAGTTGTGCTGAAAAACAATACAATTTGAGTTTAATTCATAACAATTTGCTGTTTAGTACTGACCACGAATTGATGAGTTGACGCTTTACTTTATAGTTGTCGAAAATACCCGAATCAATCGGATTTATGGGTTCGCCTGTATTCAGGTCGACGCCCACCGCCTGTTTGGATGCATTGTATTCTTGCAATAACTTAATTATGACGTCCTGTTGATCGAAACCTGCGTTGAAAGCCAGGGTTTTGGGGATAATTAGTAGAGAATCAGCGAATGCCTGAACTCCCAACTGAGCCTTTCCTTTGACTTCATTTTTATACTGAAGTAGTGCCGAATGGAGCGTTATTTCGAAGGCTCCGGCGCCGGGAACCACACATTTGTCTTCAATAGTATTTTTGATGGCTCTGAGTCCGTCATGAATGGCATCCTTTGCCTGAACTATTGAATACTTGTTCGGACCTTTCATCAGAATAGTCACCGAAAGGGGATTCTTGAGTTCTTCGACAAATGTAAACCTATCTTCTCCTAAAGTGTGCTCATATACAGCACCGGCGTATCCCAAACATTCCGGAGTCAAATCTTCCAATGAATTCATAGGAAAGCCTCCACACGCAAGAGTCAAGCGCTCCATATTCCTACGTTTGGCTCGTCTCAGGGCAACGATACCCACCCGCGCCAGACTGTCCAAAGAAATCGGGTCAATCCCCTGTTGGTTAATGACCACAAAGTTCTTCTCTTTGTCGTCACCACAAACTTTGTTCTTCAAATCAATAATCTTTTGGACCCTATCGTCGATGAACTTTCTCTCGGCTCCAATCAGTTTCTCTCTCTCTTCGGCGGACTTATAGAAGAAACCCGAGTGAACGGTACTAATCAAAAATCAAGTAATTAATTCATTTCAATAGACAAATGGATCAATTCGTACGGCTTTTCATATTCGAGGGACACATTGCAAACCAAAATGAATGCATTCTTCACAGATCTCTTCATATCTGGATGTCTGGCGCCGTGATCTAAGACAAGACCTTTGATAAGACACGTGTCTTCAATGGACTTGTGTTGCATTTCTTGGATTTCAACCATAAATAGGTCGATGGGTTTGTTGTCCTGTTTTATGGAGAGAACTGCGTCCACACATATGTCTGCCAAATGATCGGCCAATTTGTGGTGAACTTTGGTTCTGAGCGAAGTCTTAGCCACAGATAATAAAGTATTTCTGTCGACCTCTTTCTGTTCGACTTTAATGGCGTCCAATACTTCCAAAGCCTTCTTTCGCGACAAATCGTATCCGTCGGCGACGATTCGCGGATGCAATCCCTCACTAATGTAGAGCTCCGCCTGTTTCAGAAGTTCACCGATCAAAAGCACTGTAGAAGTGGTTCCATCGCCGGTCTCATCATTCTGTGCGGTCGATGCCTTAGCGATGAGTGAGGCGGTGGGATGTTGTATTTGCTTGATTAATTTGTACATGCTCATAAGTCATTCATTCATTCAATTTAAATCAAATCTAAATACCATTTCGTGGAGCAAAACATTGCCGTCTTTTGTGATTTTGATATCTCCTCCGCCACTGACAAGCCTTTGGAAACAAGAAAGAGTCAATTAATACTTTATTGCCTTATATGGTGTGTTTGCAGACATTTTCATTGTCCCTTTTGGACCCAAATTGGTTTTAAGAACTTCTTGTAGTCCTTTAGCGCCACTGATATTGATGGCTAAGGCCTGGGAATGTCTGGCGATCTCCGCCTTCGGGTTCAACGCATGAATCGCTGACATAATTTAAATAACACTTAGAGTTTGAAAATTGGTTGAAATGTGGTTATTGTCGGCAATGCTTTCACTTTGAAGACAATACTATTTTATTGAATCAAAATAACGACAGATGTCTCTCATCTTAATATACGTGATATTCATTTTACACTCCACTGCCGTTATAATCAACAATAAACAGAACAGAACAGAACAGTTCTGTTACTGTAGACAAAATTTCTCATTATTTAAAACACGTGAATACAAATATATTTTCGATTGCTTACAAATCGGATGAAATGCATTAAACACTTTGCAAAAACTTTTTTGTCGACAATTTGGCGACAATTCTAAGAATACCTTCAATAAAATTCAGAGAAAACACTCAAAATTCACTCAAATGTCTTAAAGAGTGGAAAATAACTGATTGTTTACAATAAATAGCAGTATTTGATGTGAAATCTAAATATTTTCATTATATATTGTCATTTAAATAATAAGCCTTTTATTTGAATATGTTTTCGATACATTTTCCTTTATAATCAACATTCCTCTATAATCAACAGATTCTTAAGAACAATCGTTGATTATAACGGCAGTGGAGTGTATTTTTTTATAGAATTCAAAGTTCACTGTTTGAATAACTTTCAATGAGCAAGCTCGATTATTCAAATGATTGAGTTTCAACTTTGTGATCAATTTATATGGCGATTGAGTTGTATTTCTTTTGAGAAAATTGAGGCTCAATTCGGAGCTTAATTTCAAATATAATTATAATATATCTATAGATTTGTTATAAATTCTTTGAATTAATGTTTTTTTATTAGAATTTATTTACATTAAGTCATAAGTTATGACCAGAGTATCCACTTTTAGTTATCTAACGTTTTTACCGGTTAATCCGATTGCACCTAAACTTAACATATGTTCGTAAAATATACTGAGGGTCATTTTATCAAGATTCACAAATAACTGATTGAGTGGTTACTAATATTCGAATTTTAACCAAATCTATATTTCTCTGATTTAAACTAATTATTAATCAGAATTGGATCAGTTAAACAACTTTTGATGAATGTCTGAATCGGTCTTAAGTCTCAAATCAAATAATTATAGAATAATTTTGTGGGATTTCTCAATAATTAGTAACAAGATGAAGATTTGAGCCTTCCTTTGGGCTAAATTTTAGGGCTATCTAAAGACTTAAGTTAAATCTATTATGTATTAGTATTTTAATACACCTTGGTAATATAGAGCCAAGAATTAACGTTTGTTTTATTACACAATTTAGTGCACATCCCTGTATACAAGTAGAGAATGACGACCTGGAGTACAAATACTTAAGTAATTACTATTTGAAATCAACTGATTGTTAACTGGATGAGTCATTTGTAAAGTCTGTCAATCATTGCAATAATTTTTCTCTTTTTTTTATCATTTGTGGCATTGAATGAAAGTGAAGTGAAGTTTGTTATGAAATGTTATAAAAATGCGTTCATTTGTTTTATTTGATTTCATTACACTCTAGGCTTTCATATCAACAGTTTGTTGTCGATCACAGCGTTTGGTTTAATCTGACTTCAGGTTAGTTTCAAATTAATCATTCAAAAGAGTTTGACCACAAATTAGACCGAAGGCGCGATTGGATTGAGTATCAGGATCTGTAGTACTCCTAATAACTTAAGTAACTTCTGGTGCCCAACAAGTGTTTCAAAAAGTTAGTGCGGAAAAGTATAACTCAATCCAAAGACAACTTTTATGAGAAGGCGATAGCATTTTATTTAACGAATGTTTTCAAAATGTTTTGAGAAATCGATTGACTTTTTATCAATAATTGGGTTGAAATTGAAAATATTTGACAACAAAATGAGATAAACCTCTTATCCGATTATAATTGCGATTAACAGCCAATCACTCATTTAATACCAATTTTTAAAAATATAAAATTATTAATCTATTCAATCAAAGCTTCAAATTTAATTGAAATGAAATTCAATTTCAAACAAAATCTTTATTTTGGACTTAAGCCTCGCTTTGAGATGTACACTGAAGTGACGCTTTAATGAACATCCTATATAATCAAATTTCCTTTATAATCAACAACTTCTGTATTCCAAATCCACTTCAATAGACATTAATGTTAAAAATAGTCCCTTATAATCAACATTTGTTTCCTCTATAATGAGCGCTATGTTTAGACCACTTCAATAGAAAACTGTAGTAAAACTACTCCCTTATAATCAACAATAAAATTTGGCAAAACTGTAAAACAAAATTTTTAGTTATTTAAAACGTGATATAAATATATTTTTCAATTTCAACACAAAAATGGTTAAAATATCTGTGAATTAAAGACAAAAAAGAAGTTTAAAAGAGAAATAATGGTGTCCTCTAATGATGTCCTCTATAATCAACAGATTCTTTCACAGAAATTCTCTTACTTCTTGTAACAGATCGTCTTCATTATAGTGGCACTCCAGTGTAATTATAATGTACTAAGTCATGTATTCTACATTTGTACACCTATTGTACCTTGTAAAAAGTATTTATATACCTAAATTTTATCCAGTTTGTTGAATAGTTCCTTTTTTGAACCACTGTAGCTTAAATTATGTTAAGCATCAAGTTCACATTAATGGCAGCACTGGGTAAATTAATAACTAAGTATTAGAGTAAACAAAGTAAAGAAGAGTTCAATTATTGGTGAATCAAAAGTTAAAGACAAACTTTTTAAGATCTTCATCTGTCGGCTAACTTATGACCAGAGCGTTGAAAAAGTCATAGACTTTCTTATCGGTTAAAACCTTAGGTCTAAGAATCGGTATGCGTCCGAATCATGTCCTGAGGACTACTTTACCGAACTTTATTAGTGCCTATAAATGACTTTTTGAGAGGTTAGAGAATATAAAACTATTGAACGACTTTTAAGGGTCTGAGCTGTAAATTAATGGTATTTTAGGGCATTTTCTGGGTTTTTGATCGAAATATTCAGCAAATGTTATGTAATCTTCGAATTCAATCACTAATTTTGAAAATAAATGGCGAAATGTGTCATAAAATTTATGTAAAAAAGGGTCAGAAATATTGGAATATTTACTATGAATTCTAATTTATAAAGATTGCATCACATTTCAAGAATTATCAGCTAAATGCTATTTATTATCAACATAGTTTAACCTTAACTAATTATTTTTAGATTTATCCTATTTGATTACAATTGAAACTTCTTATTTTAGTCTTTTTACCCCTCCTGAGGACCCCCAAAAATTAGGAAATAGCGAAAAATAAGAGACTATTTGACTCATTTTTAGGGACTTTTCACCAAGAATAAATGACTATTTTTCAATGCTCGGCTTATGACGAGTAGAGTCTAATTTGAAAACATGTGTTGAAATTAGTTGTCCGACAGATGGAGGCCTTTGAAAGTCATCTTTAATTTTTGAGTCTTTATTATAAGAGACAAAAAGTTTGTATTAATATATCGAAGAAGTAAAGTGAATGTGTTGTCAGTCGCCGTACTTTTCCTTCATTTCCTTATTTTGTTATTGTTTTTGACATTTAATAAAACGTTTGAATCGATTTTATTTTCCTATACTTTTGTCTCAATTAGTATCAAAATTAAGTGAAATTTTGACATTTTATTCAAATTTCAATATAAATGAAATGAATTCAAACAACAGATTCGGTGTAAACGACAGCGAAAATCACTCAAACGAGAGGTCCTCTAATTCTGGAATTAATTTCGAGTTTCCGTCAATTAATTTAGACTTCAATTCAATTACCGAAGCATTAAATCCACGAAACTTTAATATAGTCTCTAATTTAGAAGATTTGATGTCTTCAACAAAGTGTGGAAATAGGATAAAAGACACCTCATGTCAGAGCTGTTCCTTCAAATTCTCTCTTTTGAAGAGAAAGGTAATTATTGTTCACTCAAATCAATTGACATTTAATTGGTTTGTATTTGTCTGAAGCGGACGTGTTTTGACTGTAATATGGATTTCTGTAATCAATGTCTCAACAAAGATGTCGGAAATGATCGTAAGAATCACTGCAAGCGTTGTGTTGTCTTCAGTAGTCAACCATTAGATAGAAATGCTTTGAATGGTTTGAGATCTCGAGATCTGAAGTGGTATTTGGCTTCAAAAAGAGTTCCGTCGCAGATGTGTAACGTATGTCACAATGGGTTTGTTTTAATAGTTTAAATCATAAATGTCTTGAAATTAGGAAAAGGGAGAACTCATTGATTTGATTCTTTGCACATTTTCTCCGCAAACAAATGCCTCCAATTCTGGCGAATATATCAGACGTTCTGATAATTATGTAAATACTGACAGAACTGAGGGCACAGATATTCAGAACCCAACCATTAGTCAGACTCAGAGGCCAACCACTCCCTCTGAAAGTATTTCCGCAACAAATGTATCAAACGATCGAATTAATTGCGATTCAAACCAAACAAATGGCAGTCAAATAGATGGTGGTCTCAAAGACTCCAAAGAAGATAAATCGAAGGTTTATTTCAATGTCGATGACATCGAAAATGTGAAACAATTGAAGGAATTGAGTGTAAAACAATTGAAACTGATTTTGACGCGAAATTTCATTGACTATAAGGGATGTGTCGAAAAAGAAGAACTTTTATCAAAAGCTGAGCGACTCTGGAATGACAGACAAGAAAATAAATCTCAAAGTAATCAAATGTTTATGTTTTCCATATTTTCATTGAAAATCAAATCATTTTTAGACGTCGAGGAGATTCCTGACCAAAATCTTTGTAAGATATGTATGGAATCGATCATTGATTGCGTTCTGTTAGAGTGCGGTCATATGATATCCTGCACCAATTGTGGCAAACGGCTCAGTGAATGTCCCATTTGTCGACAATATGTGGTTCGAGTCGTCCATATCTTCAAATCATAATTTTCCACAAAAAAAAATATTTTATTAATTATATTAAAACGAAATTCAATTCTTATCTCTAATTATATTTTATTTAATCGAAAGAATAATAAAAGAAAATTCAATTCAATGATAAAACGATTGTTTATTTTATGACCAAAAGTCAGATCAAAACCCTTTACTTGAAAATTATAAAAATAAATTTTTAAACTAAATGCCGTTTTTTAACTCCAATTTGCTAGAATGCAATTCAAATCATCAAGGTGTAATGTTTGAAGAAACTGAGAGACAAGTGAACAAAACTATAGTTAAATTCCATTGATTAACTTAGCAAGGTATAAACTTTCAATTAAATTAAACTTTATTTCAATTATTTTGAAATTAATCCAAAAAATTATAATAAAAACAAAACAATTATTTATTAATTATTTGCCAAAAATTGACTAAAAATTTTGTTAATTTAATCCCAAATTTTATTTTCTGATTTCGATTGACTCGAAATAAAAGTCTTAGTTTTCAATAAATCGTTTTGAATATTGAATAAAAAGATTTGGAAGAATTTGTAAATAACCTTAATTAGACAACCATGGTCAATCGATCCGATATTATTTGAAACCTAATGAGCTCTTATTAATTGAATAATTTCTAAAAACTTCAAATGAAAATAATTAATTCGATGAATGATTTCTGCCGTTAGTATAGGAATCGGTGAAACTTTTGATTTGTAGCGGATTTATTGAAAGGGGACTGAATTTAGGAAAGTCATCGGTAGGTGTCGTCGACCTGAATAATGGTGAAGTCTTTCCATACTTCGATTTAGTCCAAGTGCCGGTAGGCGAAGGGGGACTGGGCGATCTCGTATATCGATTCTTATAATCTCCATTAGAAGTAAAGGTAAGGGGTGGGGATACATAAGAGTCGAAATTTCTTTGTCTATTCGATGGATCCCTTCGCGAAGAATAGAAGTCGTCCTGAATTACCGGATGTATGTATTCATTGACTTTAGATTTATTCGAACTCCACTGAAGATCTTCTTCACCAGATTTCAAACTCTGTTCAATTGATTAAAAATTAATACTCAATAGAGTTGCAAAAATTAATACCTTGTAGTGATTATCCCAATCCATAAACCGGTTGAGATTGTGTTCCACTTCATCCCTCTCTTTTTCGCCTTTGAAGCTACGCTCAAAGTTATCCTTATTGGCCGAGTCTTTGATGACGCGATCATTTATCGTTGACTTGACTCTTGAACTGACATTAGCCGAGACATATCCACTTCCCTTCCAGTCCTCGTTGTTGTTGTAATCATTGATTTTTGTATCTTCTTTTTCGAGAGAAGTCTTCTGAGTTTTGTGTTTATTGAGATAACCCTCAATAATGTGTCGATCGCTTTGCTGTTCCTTACGTTGATAGTTGTCATCACCGAAATAGAAAGTCTTTTCCGGTCTGTTCGGTGTTTCGGACCTATCAGTGATTCTGTTTTGCTCTCGTTTTTCGGTATTCTTTGAATAAGACTTTGATTTGAAGTCATCGAAGCGGTCTTCGCCCTGAATCACAAATAAATGTCTCAATACTTAGTCTTAAAAGTGTTACAAAACTAATTACATCTGAAAGCGAGGCCTGAACTGAAGCGTCGCCTTTCATTTGAGAGGCCGGTCTATTATAATCTGGTGACGGACTTCTCGAGTCTTTCACATAATAAGTTGCAGTCGTTGTATATTTTTGCGGGGATTTTGTTATTCGTTGCGATTTTTTCTTCGATCGTTCGATAGACTGGTAGTCAGCGATTGGCGTCGAAGTTCTTCCGGTTCGGCTCACATTAATCACATTGTTTCCGGTCCTCGTTTTCGATGTCTCTATAATATCACTTTCATCGCTATCACCGAAGTGGTCGTCGAGCCATCGACTGTTGAAATAAAATTAATAATTGTATTAAAATTCTAAAGGAATACCTCGTTGTCGACGTGTTTTTCACATTTTCCTCGTTCACATTATCGCTAATTCTTTGGGAAACATTTCGATTGTATTCAGATCTTCCGCTCTCAACCGCCCGAATATTCTGTCCATTCATTACTTTGGGGAAATTGTCGAATCCGTGCTCATAATTCTTAAGATATTCGACATTTCTGGCGGTTTCTGTTGACGATTCTGGTAATGCCTTGAGTTTTGGTTGATTTTCTTCTGGCACTTCATCGTCATCGAACTCTTCGTGATGATGAGTGCGTGTCGTCTCTGTCGTCACATTTCCATCCCTTCCCAATTTCGACGTCTCTTTGACTTCTTCTGAGTCATTGATTTTATGCAATTTGCTTGAATAGTGAACCAGTTTTCCTTTGGGTCGATCGGTTGAGTCATCAGGATCGATTTTAATGAGATCATTGGGTGACTCAAGGGCTTTTCGGTGAATGTCGAGTCCTGTCAGTTCTTTGAAGCTTTCATCATGGTACTGCATGTTCTCCTCTTTTGCTTCTCTACTCGATTGGTGTGTTTCAGTTTTTTCGCTGACCACCTGATTTGCACCTGGAACGGCTACATATCCTGGTCCAGGAGGAACATCAATATCACCTACATTTTTATGATTGGTGTGTTCTGACTCTTCTTGTTTCTGATCCTCTTTAGTTTTAGTGGTCACTTGTGGTCCACTGTCAGCGATAACTTTACCATCCTCCATTACGATCTTTCGCTGAACTCTGGTTTCGACTTCTTTTGTCTTATGGTTTACAACCTTTCGAGATGTCGTCCACTCTTCTGTTACATCAAGTTTTGATAAATATATCAAAAATAAGTTAATCCCACTTCAAGTTTGTTGACACAAAATGAAAGAGTTGTAAATTATTAAAAAATGTTGCCGGATTCAATCCAAAATTTACAGCCGGAAGGGCTAAAAACAAGTTAGTCTACACTGTAATGGTTTGGTGTATCCGAGAGCAGCTAATTTCTCGATTAACTTGATAAAAACTATTCGAACCAATGGGGATTAAAAATCACATACAGTTATATCAGGAACAGTATTTGGGAGCAACTGTAAAGACCCTATAAAGCTGTTCCAACTGTTTTGTTACACTATAAAGCAAACCTTATGGTCTAGCAAGTTCTCTCATTGCCTAATATTGTTGTAACGAATAATTGGTAACACTTTTAGTATACTTTATTGCTTTGTTAGTTCAAAGGCGCGGTCTTCTGGGGGGGGGGGGGGGTGCAGCTTGGTTGACATTTGCATTGAAAAACCAAGATTACAGGAATATGTTTGTATAACTTTTGTCACAAATTTTTTAATGATTTACAACTCTCTCTCATTTTGCGTCGAAGGCTATCATAATGTTATTCCTTTGTTATATTCTAAATGAAGAATTTAAAATTTAACAATTCTTAATTTATCATGATATCTTCATGGTAAGTCAAAATATTTGAGAACAGCGAATTAAGATGACATTCAAGTTTTAATTTCTTGTGTTTATTTTATGCCATTAAAATCACTCAACTCACTTGTAAAGTATCAAGTACACCGCCGGTCAAGTGGATAGGTTTGGTTGGTATCTCTGGAACTACTGGTGATAATTGAATAAAGTTTGGGTTTATCATGAACGTGTATTTGATAATTAAAACACATTGAGTTTGGTTGTGATCAGAGCACAGGTATGTGTTTGAGGGCATAAAAATACAAAAATATAATTAAAAATTGTTTCAAAAAGGATGGGTTTGTTTTCGCGAAATCACAATTTATATGAGAAAATCAATGCTTTTTCAATGTGTTTTTGATAGGGTTTTGGTTTGAGGTCATTTTTGTGTGGAAAGGAATGTGAATGACGGCAAAACTGAATCATTGACTTTTTGACCGAATCAGGGGGGGGCTATTTTAATGAAGGACACCCCTTTCAAATTTAAACTTATGGTCTATCTTTTTCAAACACATACTTGTGCTCTGATCACAACCAAACTCATTATGTGTTTTAATTATCAAATATATATCCATAATATACCCAAATTTAATTCATTTATCCCAAGTAGTTCCGGAGATACCAACCAAATCCATCCACTTGACCAGGGGTGTACTATTTGTATAAAACTGAATGTTGTGTCTGAGTTATTGGTTCTACTAAGTATGTTAATTGTTTGAAAAGAATAATCTATATGTGAATAAACCTTGTTTTGCAGCCGTCAATGTGTTTCCATCGCTATTGACCTGTAATCAGAAAATTCATAATTAATGCGTGTTTTTAGTCGATGCAAATATTTGACGATTCGTCTCATCCTTTGTACTCTTGCAAAGTTTGTCCTAATTATCAGTTGAAATTTAAAAGTTTTGCTTTCATTTAATCAAAATTTTTGTTTGACTTTTGTAAAAGAGATCATCGATTCAATCGATTCTTTAGTTATTCAAAATTCATTAAACCCGACGTTTTAACTCTATTTGTCTCAAATTTAATCTAATTTTTGAAATTATTAATAATTGGGACAACTTTTGAACTGATTCTGAAACTAACTAACTCATTGATATCTATATTCTTGTTATTTATTCTTATAAATCATTTTCAAAGATTCGAAATCTTCTCAAAAAACACTTTTTTTAACTAAAATAAAATACATTTGAATAACATTTTAAGATAAAGTATTCAAAACAAAAGTTATTTCAGCAAAACTATCAGTTAGTTATCAAAAATACTAAATAGATATGTTTGGAAATTAGTTTTGACACATCTGTAAGTTAGTATCAGACAAGTGTCCTAGGGCGAAAATATCAAACATTCTTTAAATAATTTTGGCAATAAGCAAGGGTGTGTAATTTGTTGCTCAACTTTTGATCAAATCAGATACTATCGACTCTATCACAAACAGTTTCATTAATTAAGTAAAATAATATCTTCGGTTAATTTGATAAAAATTGTGTTCACTTAGAAGCTCTTGATGTTTTCAAAAAAAGCCTGACCCTTACCGGAATGATGGCAGTGTTTCTGGAGGTTGGAACGATCCGTTTGGCACTGGAACTGCTGTAAAGGCTTTCCCGATCCATCTTTTTAAACCAATTTTAAATCAAAAATTTGAAAACTAAACGAACGAATAATTAAGTAAAAGTCGAACCAAAAGGCAACGGATTGTTAAAAGTTAACACAAAAATCATAACAGATTTGAAGCAATTGTGAAGAGATTGAGAAGAGAGCGACAAAAAGCAAAATTTTGGACAAAATCGACGCCTAAGAGATACCGATATCTCCTACGCTATGTTGGGATTGATTTTAATTGTTATTCAACCAAATAAAAAGACGGCGTATTTTACAAACAGTGCCATAAATGGTGAGGATATTCATGGAATTCATGGCAAACGAGTTTTAGGCCATTCATGCCTTTCACTAACTAAGGCACAGGTTATTGCAAAACATATTTTCCTCAATGAATATGCAATTGTGTGGGACTTTAGGTAAGGGAGAAGAAAATCTCCTAAAAGAGTAAAGTAGAACAAAATATTGAGCTTTGAGTGGGATGGGAGCCTTTTGGGAGACCATTGGGAGGGCACAGCTTCACTTAATTCACGAATTTCATTGGATTTGCGCTTCGAATTAAATTAATGCAAAACAACTATTTTATTGCTTTCTTTCTATTTTTAAATATATTTAATGAATGAAAACAAATGAAATTTAATCAAAAATATCATATTTGACACAAAAAAAACAAAATAAAAGATCAAAAGACTTCAGAATATAATTAAAACTTAAACTAATGTCAGTTCAAACCATAAGATTCCAAGAATCGGATGAAA
>JAQFXL010001293.1:0-12774 GCA_034693445.1 Edwardzetes edwardsi | reverse complement strand
AATAGATGTGCCAATAGATGTGATGCTCCACTTTTAGTGCAATACATGTGCTTTTGGTGTAAAACTTTTCATTTTTGTAGGATATATGCCGTCCCTTAAAAGGAAACTTTTCTAACAATTCCAACTTAAATGAGACTTATTTTCTAACAGCCCTTTGGCCGAGTTTTCCGTTAAAATTAGGCCAATTAAGTGTTTTGAACAGGTAATAAACCTGGGAAAGTTTTTACTACGAACCCCAACAAAATAATTGGCGAAAGGTAAAATACAAATCTTTAATATAAACTAATGGGTTTCCGGGAAGAGCGCCGGCTCTCCATTGAGGCGTAACATCCTCTCTCGCTATTCCTCCCCACCTTTGCGTAGGAATTTTTCTGCCTTTTCATCTAATGCCTCACTATTCTGGCCGGAAATATTCCGGTGCTATTCCTGTGCTCAACACAAAAGAGAGGTTTGCATTCATTAAAATAAATCACTGATAATGGGAAACACTTTTTTTGAAATCTGCGCGGATATACTCTACTCTACCCAAATAATTGGGTGGATCGGCACCATTCAGTGTCAACGATATAGGGTCAACCACTCGGGTCAAAATTTGATCGTTAATTAATAATTGCTTTTGTGTCTGCCCTTGGTACACCTTTGTCAAACTCTGTAATGATTTTTTAGAGCTTACTTCTGACAGTTTCCGGCGCTCACCCCCGCATTAGTACCCCCACCCCCAAAGGAGCCTCAGGTTTATCGTATAACTCTCCCCTCTATTAGGCAATTGGAATAAATGCCTTAAGATCATAAAATGTTGGCAAGCTAAGATCATAACGCTTTGAAATATAAGGCAGTGACAGTTAGCCTCAGGCCATAGAAATCTCAACAGATTGCAAATAGAAGGGACTGGAGGGGCACTCAAACATATTTTTGTTAATTCTATGGAAATTTTGTCGTTTGATTTAATTGTTTGAATACTTGTTTTGCAATACAAAGAGGAAAGCGTTTGTCAAGTCATCAACTAATAAATATTTCAGTTATTTTTTGCGTTCGTCATTCCCTGGCATTTGTTTACCACAACTGATGCATAACTCATCTAAAGCTATGCACAAAGGAAATGTGAGATCAACATGGTTAAACGTAATTGCTATTCAAGCCGATCAACACTGGTTTTCATCAATAACTCGTATGACTAATCCGAGTCATTTGGTTTGAGCCCAAACGGGATCTGTTTTCTGAAATAAACATCAAATGACTCAAAATAAAGTTTTAAAATTAGAGACTGTCCATGGACACAATCTGTTGTTTGTGTATGATGGAATAGTTATTGGCTAAAAATGTTCTGCACAACTTATAAGTTAGTGCTCAGGACTCATGTTTCTCCTCAACATTTGACCGACGGTTAGCTTAAAAGTACTGTAATTCGAGTCGTTTAGGTTCTGTGCAGATCTTACCAGTAATTAGTCACCAAATAATCACAGTTACATTACAGAGTGACAAACTATCCTGGTTTAACTTGGATTAGTTCAAGAATCAGTCAATATATAGCGGAAAACTTAGAAAGCTCGAAGAAGTCTTGCACAAATTTTGCAGATATCTTTTATGAATGGTTTATTTATACCTCGATTGTATTTAACAGATTCACGAGAAAAATATTCTTAAAAGCTGTAAAATATTTGTAAAATGCATAACAAATATGGTTTTCATAGTTTATACAAACGATAGCAGAAATACGTGAAAAATGACACGAATTTTGACAGACAATTGCTTTTTGGTGTTCAATGAAAGAATGCATTAAAGCTAATATTTTCCCACTAAAACACTTCAACAACTCTAGGCTCTAATATTAATATCAAGGCTGAGTGAGTAAAAAATGACTCTGATAATAATTAGACACATTTATCACGGCATCGCACGTGAAATAAAATCTGTCATAAAAACTATTAGACCTAATCTGTTATGACTTGTTTTGATGCAAATATTTATAAATACATTGCAATGATTTGATAAAACTTTCGCATAAAATATTGTCTGCAAAATGTGATTATCAATAAAATTGCTTTTTATCACAATTTTAGTGTCGAATTGGGTGCCAGCGATGGACTGAAGCACAGCCGACCTGCACTCAGGCGTGTAATGACTCCAGTACTGTAAATAATTGGGTGAGACTTTTGATTAATTAATGTCCAGTTCATATTCAAATGATTGCTATAATGAAAGCACAGTCGGAAAAAAATCAGTCAATAATCTTAGAGTACATTAAAATAGAAATCCAATACCAGTTTGAGATTATGATGAAGTGCACAGCCATTCACACAGCCATTCATTTACATTTAAATGTGGGGTTGGACTGAATTCCTGTGCAATTATTGCGTGCGCTTAACATTTCTGAATAACTAAATGTATGTCTGTCCCATTAGGTGCTATATTGTGTGCTAGGCTGCAATTATGCACAGGGTGTTTATATCGACAAAATCAAAGAGGAAGTATCGACTCCATCGGCACCATATCTTGTGGCCGATTCGCTGACCAACGAGACTTTGACCATAGAATGGAAGACATCTTCATTTAAGAATATCACATATTTGGTGCAATGGAGGTATGAACTGTTAGGCGGCGACTGGAACTACTATTTGCCGAACAAATCACTCAGTACTAGTCGTGTGCAAATCAAAGGACTTGAAGCCTACACTCAGTATCGGTTTCGGGTGGAATGGATTGTTTTACGTGAATATGGGATGACTCTGTTCTCCCACCCGAGTGTCGTAATTTCAACGCTAGCATATGGTGTGCCCTCTTCGCCGCCAATTATCAAAAGCCTGATTCCTGTCAGCTCTTCTCAAATATCTGTCAGTTGGGAACCGCCCCGTTTCCCAAACGGACCGATAATCTCCTACGCCCTGTACCTGAATGAGTACCCGAGCGGTCCCACTATTGTCAAAGACATTCTTAATTCACACGTAAATAGTGATAAAGACATTAATTTAAGACATAATAAAAGTTTACATTATATGTGGAACGGACTCAAAGTCAACACCACTTATATTATATCAGTTGTGACGCGCAATAATTTTGGCGAAGGACCCAAAGCGCTGTCCAATTGCACAACACTTGAGTCAAATTTAGAAGAGTCAGATCAAAACGAGTCAACACTGCCTGAAGTTATTTTAGCCACCGATAAAGAGGTGATCAAAAGAGATCCAGAGTTTCCGTTCGAAGGAGAAGTCATATTCAGACTGAATGATTTCACGACCAGTGCTGATATCAGTGGTCTGGCCGTTCACGTCGAGTATAAATTTCTGTTTGTTTCGGACACTTCTGGAACTGTTCGCAGAGTTTCACTTAAGGATGAAAACAATAAACAGACGCGAACTATAGTTAGGGACAGATCTCGACGTCCGTCGCACCTGTCAATTGACTGGTTGGGCGATAAGTTATATATGATCGAGGAAACTAAAATCAGCCGCTGTAGTCTCGATGGCGATCGTATGGTGTCTGTCATCACTGGATTCAAGTCAAGACCTGCAGACATGAAAGTGGATCCCTATAACGGATATCTGTATTGGCTGTCAATCAGTGATACAAACATTGCTAGTCTCTATAGAGTGGATCTGGCGCTCATCGCCAACGATGTCATTACATATAATTACGCGAATCTCATATTCCAAGAGTCATCTGTCAACACATTTGCTGTCGACTTCATTAATTATCGTATATATGTGCCCATCAGTCGCGAGGCCTCCATATTCTCGATTACCATCGACGGCAACGATCGGACAAATGTCAGACACAACTCTCAAAGAAGTGATCAGTTGGAGAATATCGAGAGTCTTGTGGTTCACGAAAACCTCTTCTACTTTACGAAAGGCAGTGAAGTGTTTCGCGAGGAGTTTGAGTCCGATAGCGGCAAATATCACCACTCGTCCACTCAGATCGAGGCCAATGTCTTAGTCTCGTTATGTGTGCTCGACTACAAAAGTCAGCCCTATCCCGTGCCTTTAAACCCAGTCAAGAACGTACAGTCAGTCTTTTTGGACACAACCGCTAAGATTGTGTGGGAAAAGCCAGACCTGTTGGGCGACAAGGGACAGGGTGCTTGGCAGCAATGGTCATATGAGGTCAGCATCGAAGAAACTTTGTCTCGGATCTCATTTCTTGACAGAGGACTAACGGGAACCCATTGTGAGGCGGCTGAGCTCAGCCCTAATACAGAATATGATATTAGAGTAAGGGCATACAGCAGGGCAGGCAATGGCACCTGGAGTCACACCTTCCATGGAAAGACTTTGCAGCAAATTAAACCTCATTCAAGACATCCGTTTGCACTCTGGAGCACAAGAGAAGGAATACTTAAATCTAATATCGTTGGGGACAGAGTCGAGCATTTGGTCCACAGAATGAATATGAATGGAACCACTATTAATGGTATTCCCCTTATATTTGCTTTTTCTATAATTAGCATTCTATCAACGCTTTAACCAAATATCAATTTCTTGAAATATCCCTCAATATATACCTTAACAAAGACTGAGTGGAAGGAGGGGTCGAATAGAGAAAAGATTATGAATAAAAAATTATTCAAATCATCGGAATATCATTAGATTTTAATCGGATTTTCTATAATTTTAATCTACTTTTCTCTCGAATAGAGTGAAAGAAAACAAAGTCTTAAAGATTTTATTATCGAAACTATATTTTTAGAACTAATTATAATTCAAAACAAGAAATCCTATGAAAAGGTAAAGAATTTTCTCAGCCATCAGACCATAAACTTCACTAAAACTTCATTTCTCTTATAAATTGAATCCAGTGTTGACTTTCAACTTTTTATAATGATTTCATAATAGGAGTGCCCAAAATCGGCCAACTCAGGGCATATAGCCTCGAATGGTGCATTTGACTGCTTTTGTCTGTTACTGAGCCCAGAATAAGGCGATATTTTCTGTTAATTGAGCTAAATATAAATAAATTTGAGCAGGCTTCACTCTAAAATGTTAATAAATTAGAATGTGCATGTTTCAATAACATTTTACAGCTGACCATTTAGTTGTTTGTCATATGCCATACGACAAACACAACTGACACCCGATATGAGCCAATTATTTCATTTAATTACAAAAAAGTCAGTGTTTTTCAGTCTTTTGTTTATATTTTGACAAAATTCTTGTTTTCGTCAAATAAATGCAACAAATGTTTAACAAACAAATTAACAAAAATTAAGACCAAATATAAACAAAACATTATATTTCAAAACAAACACTTTAACCCAATTAAGGCTAATCTGAGCACAAAAATAGTTAAGAATTCCTAAAAACTTTTTTTCCAATTATGAGAAGACTTCGAAACTAAATTGGTTTCAATTATTTTCAATTAGATATCAGTTGGTATAGGGATGTCGTGTTTCTTAACGGCGAGAATCACATTTACATTTATAACCTGACATCTCACGCATCGCTCACCAGAATCAGTAATATCACCAGTGCTTCCAGTATTGCTGTCGATTGGTTGGCACCTAAGCTCTATTGGTCCAGTCCTGCACAGAGAATGGTAGGCTCTCTCAATAATTTACATTTACATTAATCCTCGATGTGATCGGAATATTAAACAAGAAATTACCATTTGTTAGATATCCCGGTCTAATCTGGATGGCAGTCATTCAGAGCCCCTACCAATAATGACATTCGCCAAAGAAATAGCCATCGACTCAATAATGGGTTACATCTATTGGGCGACCGGTTATAGCGTTGAGTTCTCGCGACTCAATGGCATGAATCGCATGAAATACACAGAAACTGATCTCTTCTCCGGTAAACACATTATGGGTCTGACTCTGAATCTCGAACAGAATCTCATCTTTTGGATACTCAGAAGTTATGACGGGGTTGTCCTCTATAGTGCCTCATCAGCAGGCAAGAATAATGCAGATTTAGTGCCACAAACTGTCAAATTTGTTGGACAGCTGTCCGAAAACCATTTGAGAGGTCCGCTGTCCTACTATTCCGATCGTATGTTTTGGTTAGAAGAGGAGCAAAATCACGCTTTGATTAGTGAAGTCAATGGAGAAAACTTCGCAGTCCTTAAGGGTCTGGGACTCAATGACATCAATACATTGACTGTAGTCGACCCCTCTCTTCAGCCAATTCCTGTTGGTTTTGAATCTCTGAATGAGGTTCAGGTGATTCCCAATGACCTGAAGGTTGAAGACATAAAACTGACCGGAAGTTGGGATAACTTCACAATATTCTGGAAAAAATGTGAAAATGTAAACTATGACGAAGTATTCTATGAGTTGGTCATCGAAGACAGTTATCAAAATCATAAACATTCCATGATAACTCGAAAAACTAAATATCCGTATCCTTCGGCTTATCGGTTTCCGCCCTATTCGAAGATCAAACTGGGAATCCGTGCCTTTACTTATTGGGCGTCTTCTAAGCAGACAATCATAGAATTGTATTCACCGATGTCTATACCGACCAAACCATCGAAGCCCAGGTGTTTCATCAGTTATGAGCGCTCCACTTATGACAATTCGATCGATAAAATTCACGCTGAATTCCGATGGTCACCCCCTGAACTGCCAAATGGTGTTATTTTGGGCTATACTGTAAACGCCTGGTCCTTACAATCGGGTCAGAAGAATATTGAAGTCGAAAATATCAAAGTTTTGGGTCAATTGCATCAAATCTATTTGAGTGATCTTAAGATCAATACAACCTATTATTTTCAAGTCCAAGCCTTCACCGAAGCGGGCGATGGACCGCCCAGTGATATAATAAGTGCTAACAGCTCACAAGAGCATCCTGTGCCAAGACTACTGGTCACTAAAAGTGATTCAATTCGAATGGCAGACATCGACTCTCACGAAGAAAAAATTCTGACCACAAAAGCTATTATTCCGGTTTCGGTTACGTATATAAGTAAAGAGAATCTCATGTTTTGGGTCGAAGAGGACGGCATTCTTAAGAAGTCTTATTTGGATGGCACTAATATCACGATTATCCATCAGATGTATTCTCCTGGCACTGGACTCACTGTTGATTGGATAGGAAGACGACTTTATTGGTCAGAAACTGATATAAGTTCGCCGAAAAGTACCGTTTGGTCATACGATTTGAGCGATTCTACTGCCAGACCAGTACTGATGACCACAAAAAATAATGTGGTTATCGCTAATCTAGAGATCGACCCTTTCTCCAGCACATTAGTCTGGACAGAAATGTTCAATAAGTACCAAGGACAGATGAAGATGTGCAGTACTAATGCCATCAAAACTTCTTTGACATCTAATGTCAGACTATTTTTCCAACAAAACAAACTGAAAACAAAACGAGATTTGACTTCAGAGATGTGCAACTGTGCCGCTCATTCAGTCGTTGGCCGATCACTTGCTATCGACCGATCAAATTATGGTAAATCAGAACTGCTTTGGTTTGACACTAAATACGAGCGAATAATGGCCAGCGATATGTTCGGCTGTAACTGTCGTATACTTATTAACTCGACGTATGGCTTCCCTCCGACTTCGATGTCTGTCGATAACGATTTCATTTATTGGTCGAACTCTAGTTTAGGGAATGTCTACAAAATCAGAAAACAATTAATAGATTCGAACAAAAAATCCGACCAATTGTTGTCATTCAAAGCTCTGCCTAATCTTATGAAAGGCGGACAGTTAGCAAATGAGGCACATCTAGTGCTGTCAGAAACTGCAAATGCAATTCATGGCATTAAATCTATGAGCGATCATTTACAGCCTTATCCAAATTTTGAATGTCTTGTGCCGATGGAATATCATGAGACCGTCCGATTAGTAGACAATACTGCCAATAGTCTGACCATTTCTATTCAAGAAGTGAGACGTCCATTGGGCTGTTCGAAGACAACTCTGGCTTCAGTTCTTTACACTGTATTCTATGGTAAAGTAATGTCGGATGGCTTTTACGAGTGTGGACTCAGTCTTCGGGGCTGTAAAATAATCGAGACTTTCAACGACACCATAACTATCACTGGTTTGGAACCGTTTACTAATTATACGATTCGAGTGGCCGTAAGAAACTACTACACTGTCAACAATTCGATTAACCTCCCTGGTCCTCCTGTCAACTTTGAAACAGCAGAGTCTAAGCCGTCGCCTCCCAGGAATGTAATGGCAAAAGTCGAAACTCCACACAAAATCTTGGTCATTTGGGAACCACCCGAGAAACCTAACGGTGATCCCATTCTATATGAAATGAGGTGGTATTCCTCTAAGGACCAGAATTGGCACAAGGCTATTTATACTAAGAAACCAGACACAACCCAATTCGGTGACAAATTCTTGATGGGATTAACTGACGGTATAAAACCGGGGATGACCTATCATATAAGCATTCGGGCCTATTCTAGTGACGGCCTATATTATAGCGATAGTGATGTGGTTTCTGTGACCACATATAATCTGCCCAATGAAATATACTTGGAGAAAAAAGGATCCCGTTATCTGAAAGTTAGTTGGATTTCACCCCTGTCCAACTCAAATATGTCTGAAATTGGTCAGCACACCATTCAGTACTCACGGTTTGGTAATGAGAGGTGGATCGGACAGGAGTTCAATAGAACACAGCCTTCGACTAAATACGTGTTTATGATTAAGAATCTGATGCCAAACACAGAATACACGTTCAGATTACTACTGACTTATAGGTCGACCACAACTCTGTTCGAATGGCCTGAGAATGAGAGGTATGTCTTCAAGACTATAGGTGACGCACCAGAAGCACCTGAACCTCCCAAAGTAGTGGAGATAACTGGAGTGAATCAACCCCTTTATAAACTGCATTGGAATAAAGTTTCTGAAAACGGAGCGCAAAATATTTGGTATAACTTGTGGTACAAAATATCTGATAAATCTGAAGACAACAGTCCTAGAAATGATTGGGTCATTGCTTACAATTCTACTGAAAACTACTGGTTTATCGATGGCTTATCCATTGATAAAAATTACATCTTTAGAGTTGGAGCTGTTAGTGAATTTGGTGCAAGTAACTTTAGTAAGGAAAGTGAAGTCTTCGAATACAGACTAACAGTGCCCTTACCTTCGGATGATATCAATTTGATAACAATCACTTCAGCCACGATCGCAATTGTAACGGTTTTTGGTCTTGTTATCCTCTTCTTCACGTGTAAGCATCATTAATTATTTAGCTTGGTCATTCTGGCTTATCTGTGTAAATATTTAATTTGTATTTTTGCTTACAGTTCGCAGACATTATTTTGTGGAACAGAAGAAAAAAGCTTTGGATGACGATAGGAGTCATAGGAATTCTGACCTGGAATTAGTTCCTTGGCCTGAATTACCTTCACATCCACATCAGATGAATGCACTTTATATAAACAGGTAAGGGGTCGACAAGGGGTCGACACTTTCACTAATATTAATCATTTAATCGATCGATTGATTTATTATTTTAATTCAATTTAATAGTTGTTTTGATTGGGATAATGAACTGAAGGGCATAACCAAAATCAAAAGGGATCAGATCACTGAAACACAATTCCTAGGTAAAGGGGCCTTTGGTGAGGTCTGCGAAGGCTATTGGCATCAAAAAGAAGGGAACTCTATAAAAGTTGCCATAAAAGTAAAAAAATGAGCCGTTCTTGAGATCAATATTTTTTATGTTTGAAATTTTTTATAAAGACATTAAGAAAAGGCGCTTCCGATGAAGAAAAATCAAATTTCCTGAAAGAGGCTAAACTGATGGCTGACTTCAAACACCCACACATTCTTCAGTTGCAATGCATTTGTTTGGATCCCAATATGATTTCATTGATATTAGAATTGATGGAAGGGGGAGATCTACTCAAATATCTAAGAAATAATAGACCCCGTAGTGGTAACCCAAGTCCTCTTTCAATGGATGATCTGATAAGCATTTGCACGGATGTGGCCAAAGGCTGCAAATACTTAGAAGAAGTCCATTTCATTCATCGAGACTTAGCCGCCAGAAACTGTTTGGTCTCAGGCTATGATCGAAGCACCCGAGTCGTCAAAATTGGAGACTTTGGGTTAGCCCGGGATATATACAAAAACGATTACTACCGCAAGGAAGGCGAAGGTTTACTACCAGTGCGATGGATGGCACCCGAGTCTCTTATAGACGGAGTTTTTACATCACAGAGTGACGTATGTCCGGAAATCTTTGAGTTTAATTCATTTGATATTAACGAATATTCTGTCCAAAGGTCTGGTCATTTGGTGTATTACTCTATGAAGTGATGTCTTTGGGTCAGCAGCCATACCAGGCCCGTAACAATACTGAGGTTCTCAATTATGTGAGAATTGGTGGAACACTGGACAGACCTCATAATTGTTCGGATGAAATGTCAGTTTGAAATTGAACTAAAAATTAATTTGTGTTTAACTGACCTTGTTTCTAATCTCTATTAGGTTCCAACTGATGAGACGGTGCTGGACATTCCAGCGCGAGGACAGACCTAACTTTGCTCAATGCTTAGACGCATTGGAGGAAATGAAGAAAAACATATCGTGCTATCCATCAGCCATTACCACAGTTCACAACCAGAACTACATCTTTAACCGTAAGTAATGTTTGAAATAAAATTGGGAACAAAAGTGAAGGCTCTTATCGATAGCATGTTATCTATATTTTGGTGGCATTTGAGTATTGTATTGAAAGGTCAAACCTTTTCCCTAATCGCTGCATATTTTTTTACTAATATTCTGTGCTATTCTCAACCCAACTCACAAATGACTACAATTTCCTTTCGGTGTCTTTACTTTCCATTAATTTTCATTCAAAGTCTTTCTTACTCTCGATTTTGTTGTTTATTTTCATTAAATTATTTGCTTTTATACCTATTTTTTGTTTTTTCCATTTTGTCTGCGCTTTAGGAGGATTTGATAACCCTGGATATAGTGAGGATGAGAGACAGGCAGGTAGTGATCATACGTTCAAAAACACACTTTACTAACCCTTACCTGTGCTTAAGAGCCAAAAATATTGTCGAATTTTGAGTTTTAAAATAATTTTCCGCTGATTTGTAAATTAATTGATCGCTAATTAGTTTTTATTAATTTCGATGAATAGGAAACTCAACTCATAGTATGAAAAATTCCAATAATTCCTCTGCTCAGAGCTTTTCGAGCAGCTCTACAATTGTGCCTTGCTATCAAAATGGACAATTCAAATATATTGAACTGATTGGGCCCAACAAAGAAGGAATGACTGACGCCGATGGCTATCAGATACCAATTAGTAAATCTCCGCTTCAGATGACCACTAATGACAACAAACTGTTGAATACAATGAACCAAATTGTTGTACTCAACACTAATAGCGATGAAAGCGCTCTAAGGCCGGCGCCGACTGCATCTGTTCGCCGAAAACAATTAGTTGACTCGACCGGCAGCTGTTCTCCGCCACCGACATATTCGCAAGTATTTACACCAACTGAAGTCGCGCTAAACAGTGAACTGAATAATTGTGAACCGAGTCACAATGGTTTGTTGGACGGGCCGACGGCCATCCCACAGACTAATTGTAGTCAACACAGTCTTAGTTCAAGTCATGAGAAAACCAAAAACTATCAAATTCTAGTCAAAAGAGAGAATAAGAAAAGTGAGTTCACTCCGCATATGTCTAACGCAATATCACACACTTCGCTGTCGTCGTCTCCCATCTCCTGTTCGACATCGAGTTCGAGTTCACCCATCATTGCGGCCGCACTTCTCAAAAGTCAGTCACCATTATCACAGATATCACAGCCGTCGAGACATATGATTGAAACGAAATATTGTTTTAATGGAAATCCAGTTCACACTAAAAGTGTAACCAATTCTTCTGTCGAAGGCTCTGAAGAAGACTTCGACACAGACTTCGACACTGAGACCATTGCGGCTAACGATCTGTTTTGTAACATAAACTGTGATAATAATCTCCAGAATCAAAGTATGAGATCAACGACAACGACAACGACACCCATAATCACTAATTATTCCAATCCATTAATTAATGGCAAAATCAATGAACAAAATGCGAGCAAATATGCCTTGATCACTCGACTCGACAATAAGTCGTTACCATTTCCTACAAATAAGAACTCATTCCAATACGACAACAACTCTTCGTGGTGTTGATCTTCTTCTTGTGTGGACACCACTTCTCAATCTATTGATCTAAACTAATATTCTGCTGAAATACTACTAATATTTTTGGAATTTGTCGTCAATTTATTATATATTATATATATATTTGTAAAATGTTTTATTGATTTTTAGAAGAATATATGCATTGATTCATAAAAATATTTTCATTTAAATAACTGAAAAGCATTTAATTTTTTTTTACTAACTTTTCATTAATTGTAAATAATATAGCATTTTGTCAAAAATTATTTAAAATTCATTATATAAAGAAATTTTAATAAATTATTCGATAGTTTTTCATTTTGACTGATAATCAATAAATTATTTTTCATTTAAATGAAATGATTTCTCATTTATATGACTTTCGTTTTTGATTTATGTCTAAGTCTTGTCAACTGATTATTAAAAGTCAAAACTTTCTAAAATCCAATAATTTTCGTCAAATGAGTTGAATTACAGTAATTGAATTGAGATGTAATCAACAATTTGCGATTGAGTAATCTCAATTTGACTAGATCATTATACAAAGTGCAAGTCTGGAGAATTGATAAAAATGAGATATTTAGTGCTTTTGAGCAGAAATTTTAGCATCAAAAGTGAGCAAAAATGGAAATAATTCAAAAAAGTGCCCTTGCACTGAATTC
>JAQFXL010001292.1:0-12777 GCA_034693445.1 Edwardzetes edwardsi | reverse complement strand
CTGACCATAAAATATATTAATAGCATTCACTTATCGGTGTTTCTCTTCCTGCCAGGAAATGGACATTACCTCCAGCCCTGTGTCTAATAGTCGATACACATTAGCTTTGAATAAATTTATTCATTGATTGCTAGATCGTATAATTTCTTGTTATTATAGCTCTGATTCTACTCTCGAATCGATTCAATGTTTTGCAGCATTTTCTGCATCCAATCGATTATAAATGTCATTCATTGAGTAAATTCACGGAAAAACTGTTGATAACAATATTTTGGAAGAATTTTCTTATTTTTACTTCTCATGAGAATGAAGTTTGAAATATGAGCTCTAATTTCATAAAGAGATTAACAAAATATGTATTTATTATAAATTGTCGTAATTAGTGATAAGACAGACGTAAATAAATTGATTCTTCACTATCTTCTGATTAATAAGAAGTTCAATGCCAGTCATGACTTCACTACTATCATCACATGTCCAAAATGAAAATCTTCCAGTAGGTTATGGTAGGGTATGGTAGGGTATGGTAGGTCATTTGTCTTCCTGGGAATCTCATTATGATTTTCGATTAGAACTTTTCATTATAGTATGTCTCCAATCATGAAAGGATTTTAGACATTGTCTTGTCATCAGTTTGCTTTGCTTAGTCTGTATGGGCATCACATCCCTCTGGCCATCAGTGGTTCAGTTCATTGACAATAATGACAGGAAACATGATTTCGATAAGACTTATATAGCAATAGTCTGTGGTTAGAGTTAACACAATTAACTCTCAAACGCTAATCTATTTAAGGATCAGCTGAAGACTATATTCTGCTTCCATTCAAAAGTAAAGAACTGTAACTCCTATCTGAGAATCGGGTTCGGGACCAGAGTATGACTCCAGGCGTGCGATAGTGTCTGCTACCAAAATAAAGTTCATTACTATCTCTGACTGTCTTTCCTCTGTTTACCAATAATCGGGACTTTTTTTGAAAAATTATAAACTCAAACATAAGTCTATAGATTTGGAAAAGATTTTCAATGAATCCAAAAATATTTGGTTTTGATTTAAAACAATAGACAATTGAAAGCAATATTCAAAACATATTTCGGGTGGAGTTTATGTCATCCCTAAAGAAGAAAATTCTTTAAGAATAGGTTCAAAACTTTCACTAAAATTACTATTATTTTTTCTGCGACTATCCCATCCCTGTCCCCATATTCATCGGCACATGCTCTCAGTGTAACCAAATCAAAAAAGGCCACAAAGAATGTGCTGTTCGTTCATTAGTTTTTAATCTAATATTAATATAAGGCTCTATAGAGAGTTAGGTCTGTCCTTAATATTAATCATTATTATAATGAAAATTCCATACAATTTGTTTTAATGGATAATATTTAGCGGAGAAAAAGCAAAAAATGGCCTCAACTTTATGACACACACAGATTTCGTGCCAGTGCTCATCAGATTCAAAGTCTACTCCTTGTCCTCCCGTACCGCTCCACTGATTACAATTCAAAAAAGGTCTGAGAATAGTGTCATTATGACTGCATATTAAATAAGGTCTTCTCTTATTTTCTTTTGTATGGTTTGTGTTCGCAAACAAACGACGGCTTAAAATAATTGCTTAAACTCTTCGACAGCTATTAAAGTGTTTCAATAAGTTTTTGTTATTTTTTGGAAACAATGATTTAATCACAATTTGAGTCAATTAATGAATAATTGATTTCTTTTTTCTTATTCCTTTGAATTTGTTTTAATCGTTAAATTAGTTGAATAACGCTTTTCCTCAAAAGAAAAATTTTTCTTCACTTAAGAAGTTTTTAATTCAGTTTTCAAACAATTTTCTGTTTAATAACTTTTAAATATAGTTAAGACACGAAAAAGATTTCTCTCGAAAAAAATAATTAGAGAAAATTTGAAGAGAAATGGAAAACATTTTTACATTAATGGAAATACTGGCAAAATATGTCATTAATTTTTTTCTTACTTTGCTCGTTATTTTTCGACCAAAATTTCCCTGAAAATTCGACTAAAAATTGCATATTTTGTATGATAGCTGATTATTACTATTATTTATTCTGTGCAAAAGAATCCCTAATTGAAGACAACTTTTCTTTCTATGGGAACAAATTTGGAGGAATTTTTGTCATTACTTTAGATATCAGAACAAAAAAATTGAAAATATTATTATTTTATTTGCAATCTCTTCATATGTATTGATGTTTGTATTCATTTCATTGATTTAATGATAACTTTTCAATTGAAATGATTTCCAATTAATTAATTAATAGAAATTTTCTCACATCAATCAATTATAGAGTGAAACACCACTGATTCAAAGCACAGCCTAATCATAAATCTATAGATATGTTCGCTTTAAATGATTAATCATTTTTCTATTAACTTGTTTTTTGATAATATCTGCAAAGAAATGAAGAAAAATATATATTTCGCTGACGATAGATATGAGATGTTGTGTCACTACTGTCCTCTTCTATCTCCTTCTATGGCACAGGTCTCTCAACAGAAGATACGATGGTTTTCAACAAAATATTCATTTACTTTAGTAATAGTTTATGAAAAATCAGATAATAGATAAATATTTCTTTTCTTAATTAAAAATAATACTTCGATGCTTTGAAATTAAATGCTATTTCAGATTAAACTTAATCAATTTGAAGGGCAAATGAGAAGTAGAGATATCTTTAATAATTTTTCAATTTCTTTATTAATTTTTCTTCTGTGAGGTAGAAGTCGTCTCTCTCTCTCTCTCTCTCTCTCTCTCTCTCTCTCTCTCTCTCTCTCTCTCTAACTTAAAAGACGAGTTATTCAGTCGTATGTTATGTGAAGTTATGGGAAAGTTTTTCAAGAGAGAAATTCTTGGTCTCTCACTCTTTTCTAATTTGTGTCCAGCTATAAGTTGAATGAATTATTCGTTGCAATAAATCTGAGTCATCTGTCAACTTTCAGTTATCTCTAATTTCTCTCAGATATTAAATTCTTTAACAAAATTTTCTTTAAAGACTTTACTTAACATTTGAATTATAATTCTGAGCGAAAAGATATGTTTCTTATGTTAATTGACTGAATTTTAATTCAGTTGCAAACCTTTGACTTCTCTTCAAATGCGCTTTTAATGCATTTATTAAGAAAAGCAAAAACTAAATTCAAATATAATTTAATTATTGTTTATAACTCGCATTAATATATTTGAATTTAAATTTAAACAATATTTCAAAGGACTGTTTTCTCATATGCCGTTCCATAAGGGAGTCGACTACTTATACATTAGCTCTTTTTTAATGCCATAAACTTAGGATAACTTCAGTCGAGCATAAAGTCTGAGAAAATTATTTAAATGAAATTATTATTGAATATTATTTTCTTTGGTGTAAAACCATTATATTTGTTGCCTTCGAGACATAAAACACTCTTTCATTTGACTAACTTTTCTTACCTTCAAATATATAACAACATTAGAGGCAAAGGTTTCACAACAACTATTGACTTCATTGTATAGATTTGTGCTATAATTGCTTTGATGGGAACCACTCGACAAAAGCGACTTTAGCTTCGGGTTAATAAGACTGACTGTCTAACAGATAACTTCCGGACCAGTTTTCTTACTTCCAGTGCTATTAATTAGGAAATGCTGTCAAAGGTTTTACAATTACGTGAATTTGGGCGCAAAAAACCCCTCTATTGAAAGAAATCGTAAATTTTAACACCAAAAAAGATAAGAGAAAGCAAAACATGGTTTCAATGGTTTAAACACTGATTTCATTACTTAATTGATTATTTAAGGAATTTTTCTCACATCTCGAGAGCACAACTCAAATCACTGGCACATAATGAATAGATTGACTGATAGTTACGAATTGCTAACTATCCTACCAGTGCTCTGTTTATATCATTAGTGAAACTAATTTTGATTTTAGTGCACGCTTTCCACTAAATGTTGGCCTAACTCTATCGTGCCTTAAGATATGCCCCGAAAACCATAACAAAACCCAGAAAATTTCAGAAGCACTACATCTCGACACACAGCACAGCACATACACACAAATATTGTCGGCACATGTATACCATTTTATACTCTTGAAAATATTTTCTATGGAAGCAAACTTTTTTCACCTCTCCGTCAGTCGTTAGTCTTACCACAAAATTTTTCTTTTAAAAAAAGGGAAACTTTTTTTTCAACTCATCTGTGGGTATCCCTAAGGCCTGACAGGTAATCAAATGCTACTGTAATTTATTACCTTCTTTCTAAGTCATTAGTCCCGTTCGGATCGCACTTTGTTATGATATCCCTCTTATATCAGTTCTGAAGTGTATGAGAAAAAAATGTAAGCATTTAATGAAAAGCAATACTCGATTTGAAAGCGATATTGCATTCAATCACTTGTTTTGATCGAATGGATATCGCCTTTAATTATATCAGTTTTAAGTAATTAATTGATGAATAGACTCATCGTTTGATTATATATCGAAACAATTTATTCATAAACTATTGAAAATTCAAAAATTAATAGATTTTCAGTGCATTAATAAAATGCAAATCAGAACTTAATGATTGATTATCTGATTATATGATTTCCTGAATACAAAATTAACGCAAACTTCGCACACATTCTCACAAAACAGTGAATTTGAAAACAGGCGAAAAATCAACATTTCATTAATAAGTGTATTGAATCGAGGAATTTCTCGAACGCTTTCTCATCGTTTTCGCATAAATTATCGATAGATTGATGAATAGTCTCTTATTTTTAGCTCAAAATGCAAGTATAAAATATTTATTTCTAATTCATGTGCAATAAATTCTTAATTATTTTCAATTTTGAAAAATTCAGACCACAAGCAAAAAGCAAAAAATCTAGAATAAAATTTATTAGAAAACAATTTTGCGGCATAATTTTTCCTCGTTGAGATACATTTCAATTGAGACACACACACACACACAGAAAGAGAGAATATCCGTTGAATAACCTTAAAATTATCCTGGCAAAAAAATTTACGATTAATCAATATATTAAGGATTGAGAAAAGAGAAAAATCTTAATTTAATCACATATTTATTGCTTTGAAGACTCCGAGTCTTAGAAAAAATATCGGTTTAAAGACTAATAATTTTGTTTTTAGGGGTAAAAAATAGTTTAAAACACGAGAACAGCAGGTATTGGGATATTACGTCTACATTACATTACATCCAGTGATTGACACAACATTTTAAACCAATTTTATGATAACCTCATAGTTATTGGAAATAAATGTATAATAAACTGTATGACCGAAAAAAGTCAAAAATAGCTTAGACTTCAAGAGTTTTGTAATTAATGTCTCGGACTTTATCGTCAAAAACTATCTTAAATTCATTAAATGACAGAAAACAAGAAAAAAAGTTAATTAATAGAAAAACAATTTTCATCTCAAAACAGAAATTCAATGCAAAGAATGGCATTGAAAAGCATCGTTTAAATTGGATTTCCGAACTGATCTTAGCAATAAAAATCAAATGTCCAACATAATTGTTTTGTTTTTTACATCCCCCTATGACAATAGAATCTTCATGCTCCAAGCTAAACACTTTTGTCCATGAAACGATATTCTAATTCCAATGGATTTTTATTATTACTATTGTTTTCTTTTCTCAATTATTTTTTGGGATTTTTAGTTCAATGTTAGGACAGAAATAATTGAGTGAAAAATACTTTGACGACTATTTAACACTCATTTCCTTTTGATTATTAGTCGATAATTACTACCATTGGTTGCAAACAAACATATAGTCTTTGAAACGACTATTTTTTATTGGTTTCGATGATTAGAAAATTACGGAACAGAATAACTATAATATATTTTAGCTCCACTTGAATGACATATTTGCCAAAACTAATAATTATTTCGTATATTAAGCAAAGAAAAAATGAGAAAAAAATGGAGAAACAAAATAAATGAAATGAATAATAAATATATTCAGTGATTGCTAACAGAGAAAAGGCTGTCTATAATAAAGAAAATTATAATTATAGAGTCCAGGCTTATATCAGAAATTCATTAATTTGATTATTTAGTTCTCTATTATTTTAAAATGCACTGTAAGAGTGGCTGAGCACTGGATGGTATGCCTATTCCCTCTTTTTTTAGCTCATAATAGTAATGCAGAGAATAGTTATGTAATAAAATTCTCAGTAATTTTTTAGTACAGAATTCTGAGCTTAAGTACAGTAATCATAAGATTAGGAAAGAGTTTAAATCATCTGACGTTTTGGCATATCTTATATAATATCATCGGTGATGACCGGTAGGTGTAGTTAGACTCTGGAGAACAACGATTTTTTTCACTTTCCCTTCTATTCAGACTTATGCTAGGCTTCGATGGACAGGTAGTGAACACAATAGCAAAGACTGAACGCTAACTGAGCAGATAGAGAAGGGAGACAACAGTGCACTTCGAAAAACCTTTTGCCTACGTTTCTGTGTCGACCCCCGTATATTAGTGCGGCGATTGGCCAATTGTGGCAGAGAGCCGTCCTTGGAGGCGGGTGCCAGCGAAGTGAAATGTTCAGAGCATGATTGGCACGCTATAGATGTGTTATTAAAATGAAAACGATTCCACAATGGATAGAGACTCAAAAAACTAAGACCTGTACCGCTGCTGACTATCAACAGCACCGATATATTTGTGTTAATTCATTGAATAAAATATATTCTTTACTATTGTTATTGATTTGCCGCCAATTATACTCATTAATGGTTATTACTGTTTGTGTTAAAATGTGACCTAGCACAGAATCGAACCCTTTTGTCATCCGTTTTAAATCGTCTTTGATTTTATCTTCTAGTGATTTGAGTTAAAGTTTATGACTATTTGACACTCAATTGAGTCGATTCTCAATCCATACGACAATTACTCCTAATATTGAGAGTGAATATCAAGTGATGATTAAAATATGTGTTTTTCTTCTCTCCGTTTAGTATTATTTCAACCATTTCTGAACAGAATTGCAAATAATATTCCGGCAAATAATAAGTCAACTCTTATTGCAAACCAAAACGTCTCCACATTTGATGTGATTTTTATACTGATTATGATTTTGTTGTAAATATCTTTTGGCACATATTTATACACTTAATCCGACCCTTCCATCACCTGTGATCCACCGGTCCGGCCGCTCTGGCACCGGATCATCACAATTGCAATCATGAATCATCTGGGTACTATGTATGCCACCAAAAGAAGGCGAAGAAATAGCAAAAGGTATGTCCGCTTTTGATTGTATCGTTTATAGTAATAGTTTGATAATAAACTCTCTGTTAAACTAATGGCACTTTAATTCCTGTTTTCTGTGCAAATGAATGGGAATTCTGTCCAAAATTAATGGATAAACGATTCAATTGAACTGTAATTATATCAATGAATTGAAAAGCAACTGATTTTTTCTAAACATATTTGTTCGCAAACTTTCACTTAATGTTAGAATAATTTGCTTTTAATATTAAATTCAAATAAAAACAATTTAATGACATTTTGCTTCAAACTCTTCAGACATTAAATTTAATGTCTCTTTAATATTGAAAAATACATTGTTTTCAATAAAAGAGACAAAATTTAAACACATTTATGAATCGCAACAAACAAAACAAATAAACACATAATTAAAATGCGATAAAATTACTTTTTATTTTGTTTTACACCACTTTTAACTGGATATAAGTCATGAAAAGTGGAAACGAATGCAAAGAATTTTCCCTAATTTTATCGTTAGTTTCTATCTTGACTTAAATCTGTCAAAAAAAAGTTTAAAATATATTCAAATTGGTTGAAAAAACCTCATAAAAAATTGAGTGCAAAATCAAGTGTCAAATCAACTACTTTTCAGCAAAATTTCGTCAGTTTTTTTGCGAATCTAAAGGACTGGTAGGCATTGGGTTTTGATCAGAATCACCTGTTCCGGAGAAAAATACTGTTTATATACTTCGAGTGAGAATTGTGTGTTTCCCTCCACTCATCCTAGGGTTAGGCCGCCGGCGCTCTTCAGTTAGTATTTAAAAGAGAATATTTAAAAAACTTGAGTTTAAATCACATTTTGTTTTCTTAGCCCTAAAACACTATTTTCTGATAGAATTAGTTTTAAATGAATTTTTATATAATATTTGATTTTTACCTTTTGATTGCAATTTGTTTGACTCATTGCAATGCTGTAGCGATGGCACAGATCTGATCCATCATTTGATGACTAGAGTGGTGGTCATGTCTATAATCATTATAATGATTGCCCGAATGCCCCAATCGATGCATATTTCTGTCCCTCTCTTTGATATTAAATTAATGTGTTTTACATTAGAGATGAATACTATATTCCAAAACATATTAGGCATTCCTCTCATTCTGTGTGTGTGTAATCCAAATGAGAGGACATTGCACTGAATGAAGACATAGAGGCATCTAATACAATGGCATTCAAATCATTGATTTCCTCAATAAATCTATAGCACAGCCATTAAAGTTGAGCTCAAAATGAAGTGAAGAGCAATAAATTCAAATGACTTTAAATGACTCAATTAGTTGATCACTGATTTTCTCAGACAAACTTTTGTTGTTTTGTTTCGCAAATTGGGAGACAATTATTCACAGATAAAAATTTATATCACATTCAAAGTGGAGTTAATTATGGCTTTCGGGCCAAACATAACAGTATTTCAACAGTTTTCAAACAAATTCACACAATAATAGTCCGCTCAATGACTGCCCGATTGTCGACTGAGTCCACACATATTGAGAATTCTCATAATTTAAAGCATATAATAAAGATTTGAATATTCTGTTCGCTGATATCGTTGTCTTTAAGAGCAGAGCACAGAACCGACTGTTCGGTCAAACGGTTAGTGAGATCTAAACGGTAGAAAATGTTTGCTCTGAGCGCCTAAATAAGAGAGTTCTTCGTTTTTATAGATGTTTGATAGTCTGGCAAACTTTCGTGTCAATTGAGTTTTAGCCTTCTTTTTTCACTAGAAAACCTAACTGTGCACTTTATTTTATGCATGCACACCAGGCACCGGCACACCATTTATTGTGTATGGGCTGCTTGTGTCGCATGTATTGGTCCTGCAGTCGTGTTACAGGACATCATAGCTCCACGCAATGCACGGCAATAGTCATGCAATGACTTTCACTGCCGAACAGTCGGCCGAACAGTCCTTAACACATATACACACTGTCTTCGATTTGGAACATAACCAGAGCCCATATTATGCATGTATTACATAACTGTTAAACAGCTCAGGTATAACATGAGGTAGAGCTCAACTATTTTTTATTTGCTGCTAATTTGCTTATCAATAGTGAAATCAATTTTTGCGTTTTTGCATGTCTTCCCCAAAAACCCTCTCCAATAGTAAACATATGAATAAAAACACAATTTTAAACAAAATGTGTAAAAAGCGATTCGTTGGCTAACCCTAAACGAAGTCAAACATGCGATCACTCATATGAGTACCTAAATTAAGATGAGTTTGTGTTTGGGTCGAGTAAGAGCTGCCCTCAAAGTGAAATCAATTGCCAAAAATGAGATGCAATTCACACAAAATGATTGCAATCTCTTATCTATAACAAAGATCTTTGACTAAATTAGTGACTAATAAATACTTTGTTTTACTCACAATTATATTGCATTCAAAGCATACAAATTGGCCGCTAATTAGATGAAAGACAAGGCAAAGGAACGGCCAGTAATTGTTAAACAGAGTTAGAAAAAATTAAATCAAACATTTCGGATGATTTATAGCTTGAAATTTTGTTATACATTAATCATTAATTAGTAGTTATGTTATTAGACTTCACGAATAATAATCAGTTTTGAATAAAATAAATTCAAATGCCCAGGATTATTATATAGAGAGAGATCTGGTTATTCAATCAAACAAATAATGACTATTCATTTGAAATGATGATAACAAAAAATAAAATTACCTGAGAATTGATGGGTAATCTAGTTTTGCCTCAATTTTCTGATGCGATTGCTTACAAAACTGGATCTCAGCTCTAAATGAGATCAAAAGTCTATAATCTAAACAAATATGAGATATAAGACAGTCATTCATTAACTTCAGATTAGATGCAAATTATTAATTGAGTCCAAAGTGGATGAGTCTTATAAATGTGAATATAATTGAGACGAAAAAAATGTATAAATAATTTATTTGTTTTTAATTATCAATTAAAAGCGATTTTTGTCTTTAAACTGTTTCTGATAAAAATAAGAAGAATCTAATTATTTTTGAAGTTATTATGAAAAGACTTTATTTTGTTTTCTTCAATTCGTAACAAATAGTTGATTGCATTTATAGTATTCATTGGCAGCAAATCTCACAAATAATTTGTTGTCTAATCCCTTATAAATATATGTTTGAGAAATTAGAGGCAATTTTTCTGTATTATATGAGGTTTGATAGTTAAGTAAAGGCCAAAACACTTAATATTCATTTGGTCGATGCCTCCGAGCACTGACATTGAATGAGTACCTTTTTCTTCTCTTGATATGCCCGGTGCTGTTGATTCCCTACTCCTTAGGACATGACTTACACAATGCGTTGAAAATGAGTCTCTTTTTATTAGTGTTATACTAAGCGTCTTAAAGCACTTCTTCATTGAAATGGTGCTAAAAGTTGTCTTCAACTTCACTAGTATTGGACTTAACAGTTGAGCAAAGCCTCCCTGAGCTGAATAGGTCATTAGCGGAGGCCACCACTACTGACGAAAATCATTAATTTGTGCTGTGAGTCAAGTTTCGACAGCTCTCACTATTTTCAGCCCTAATATTGAATACATATTCGGTTGTGTTGTCTGTAATAACTTTAATACCAAAGTTATGTATTTGGCAACAAAACTAGCTCTATATGTGGCCATTGATAAGAGCACAGCACTTCTCATCCCAACGAGCCATACCTTTCAGCTGATTAGGCATTTTTAGTGGACTAATTCACCTAAAGTTCATAATAATAGCTAACATCACATCACATAATGGTTTTGATGTTAATTACATTACAGTAGTTGTGATATACGATTACTAAAAGCGTTTCCTATCAAATGCAGAGTACAGTAGTGACTGTCAAACAAATTATTGCCAACAAATTGTCGCGAAAACCCTTTTCTTAATTAGATAGACACGAAAAATAATTATGTCGACCCGGAGCTGATCGGCCGGTGCGCTGTCTAAATGGAAATCGCAATAAACATAAATAAAAATGTGAACAAAGCCTTCACTCACTGACAGTCAGTCGTATGTCTGGACTATTATTCTGGACTCGGCCTCCAATTCTGTTCTAATTTGTATACAATAGACTGTCTGACAGTAGAATATATTCTGTTATTTAGAGTAATGTCTAATAAAATATTGAATTGCTTTACATTTGGCTTCTATTTTATTGAAGATATTTTGTTGTTTATGTGCAATACAGGTATTAAACTATATTTTTATTGCCATTCATTACTCTGTAAGCCATCTGTTTTGATAGGAATAACGACCAAAACTATTAGGGCTTTGCTCTCCAGAACTCTCTCATGTCTTCTCATATGATTCATGAAAAAACAGGTAAAGAAGTTTTGAAATGAAAATAATTTTTTGTTTCAATAAATTATTTGCTTCATTCGATTTCTTGATGTTTGAGAAGAAGAGCTGAGTTCTTGTGATCCAATGGAGTGTATGTGTGGCCCAAACAGTATGACAATCTGTTAAAAAAGTGGGAACAGATGCAGTCCTGAATAGTTGAGAGTAAAACTGTTTTGCGAACAAATGACTGCATTATTAGTCAACCGATCGGACAATTGATAGCATTATATGTTATAAACTTCTTATTCTTAAAGCATTGCTCATAAAAAACAATATAATTCTCTAAGCTTTAGATATTGTGCTCTAATATATAGGATCTATTTGTAGAGCAATTTTTTGATTGAATTGAATTCGTGTCCGCAACACAAACTGTCTCCAGTTGTCTGTCCATCCGTGCAATGAATCGCGTGATTTGGTGTTCACTTACTCTGTCTTAGAGTCGAATACAAGGAATATATTCTGACATTCATTGCAATACAACTGATATCTGTTTCCATCTCTATATACACTTTACTCTCATTTGGATTTCTTTCTCTTTGTGTATATATGTGTCTGTCCTATGCGTGCGGACATATATCCAACATATCGTTTGTTTGGAATCCTCTCTCATTTGTCCCCTTTTATTCATTTCCTTTCCCTTCAGCACAACTGTCCCTCATATCTGGATATCTCAATGAAAGCGATATTATTTTTGGTATTTCTCATCACTTTTTTGTGAATCATTTATTAGAAAATATTACCCAATAATGCGATGCATTGGCGATACCTTAATATTACAATTGATTTAGTGGTCGACCATAAGTTGACTTCACATCAAATTATATATTCCAGACTCGAATCTATAGAATAGTTTTACTCAAACTCTCAATAAAGATATTGAGACCATCAGTGGGGTCACTATGAATTAAGTTTGCTTGAAGCTCATTAAAATGCACCATGCTGCTACAACTGTTACAGTACACCTTAAATTTGTTCATTGATAATTTTTGTGTATATTCATGAGAAATATTTGAATAATGATTTCAAAGATTTAATTAAATTTTCAAAAATAAAATTTCACTTAAAATGATTGATAGATGACTTTTGTGTCTCAACAGGAAATACATGGATATTTTGCAAGATCAGTGATTTACTCAATAAATTCATTTAATAAATTTCATTTCGCTTTTAGTATTTTGT
>JAQFXL010001291.1:0-12778 GCA_034693445.1 Edwardzetes edwardsi | reverse complement strand
AAAATTTTGCTTGATCAACATAGAGGTAAACCAAGACCAAATTAATTTCGAAAACATACTATGCAAGCCTTAAAATAGAGGCCCTAATTCAATGGGGCCGACATATTCGGGTTGTATTATGTATTTGAAAGTATTTGGCTTTTATTGCTTATTATATTCGTGGCATAACATTGTGAACCCTAAAAACAAGTATCCGTCACAATTATGTTCGGCATTTAACCTTGAAATACGTTCCGATGCGCTTACTTTCTGTGAAGATGTGCTCTAATGTTAAGTTGAATACAATTTTTTCTCGTATTCCTCTTCTGTGAGATAATATCAAAATATTATCGCAATTGTAATACACTTTAACGTAAATTTCTTTCTTATATATATTTTTGGACGAGTTTTCAATCTTAATATCAGATCCATCCCTGCCTTTCATGCAATTCTAACCTTTGAATTTAGAACGTTGAACCCTAATTCATGGTCGGAATAACTACTCTCCCTTTACTCTCCCTTTTCTAATATCTCTCGTTTCGGTCTCTCCTTCTCTTCTTTCACAACATTTAAACTTTTTTTCTAAACAAAATTATTTCGAAATCGGAATAACTTTTTCTTTTAATTCCATTCTTTGACTCAAAGCATAATTTCAAAGAAGCTATTAATTTCCACTTATCTCTCTCTCTCTCTCTTTCTCTCTCTCTCTCTCTCTCTTTCTCTCTCTCTCTCTTTCTCTCTCTCAAGTGAAAAAGCGTCTTCAAAGTGGTCTTTGTTGTACATTACAATCAAACAATTGTTAATTATTTTTTGAAACTTTGAAAATTCGAATAAAATTTGAAGACTTATAAGTTTATCATCAAATTCAATGACAACGCTATCGATTGAGATAATCAGGGAAATTTATTCATTTCAACGATATTTGTCAACTTCCAAGAAGATGCTATCTTAAAGTCCCAAAATTCAAATGACCCAGAATTTCAATGATTTCATCAGAAAATTTCAAATAATTTATTACAGATATGAATGTTTGAAAAGATTGAAAATTGTTTTCGATTACCAAGCAAACCAAACCGAATTTGAGCATTTTTTATCTTCAAGTTCATTTTGAAAACTATGTTTCAATTCTCGGATAAGTCTTTTATTGAGAAAAATGACAAAAAAATATTAAAATTTCGAAATCAAAATAAGAAAAATAATTTATTTGAGAAAATGTGAATTCCTTATATGGTTTGAGTGATAAATAATTCATAGTTTGAATATAAATATTCTTTAATCATATAATAAATAAAATCACTTTATCGCAAAAATTAATAAAAATCTTTCTTAAGTGAAAATCAATTAATTTTTTTACTCGTTTCAAAAGTTTTGTTAAGAAGAAAGTCATTAAATCCAAGTTAAATTATTTTACTTATTAGGACTGAAGTGATGTCATTAAAAATTATTGTTTTCCTCGAAATACAAATCCAAAGCATAGAAAAAATAGTAAAAAATAAAATATATTTAAAATATTATTTATCTTTTATTCGTTCACTTTTAAGGACATTAATAATAAATGAAATAACATTTTCTCTGTTTCTTAATATTATTTGCAAACGCTTTTCGATAAACATTTGAAAATCTCTTCTCAATTATATTAGAGTTCATAACTGAGAGCCGAGAACTTTAAGAGAGATTCGAAAATATTTTCTCTCTTGGATTGCATTCTTGTTTTTATGATAAACTTTTCTTTTTATCAAACAAAGCGGATATTGATGTGAGATATAATTCAGGATCTAATGCTATGATGCCATACATAAGGGCCAGAGTTGCAGTTGAATTAGTCCCTCCTTTCACATGAACTCTCACTCTTCTTCACATTTCTCTGTTTCGCTTATATTCCGTTCAGTTTTTATTTAACTCATCATATCTCTCACGGAAATCTAGAGTCAGACCAATATTTAAAGGTTTGCGACTATTGACTGCATTTAAGGCTCAGATCAAATGTGAGTCCCGAATAAGAACCATCAAAATCTGCAAATTATCTGAACTCGAATTCGCTTTTTACACGTTTTCAAGTCATTTAAAAAAAGGTTTTCTAAACTCTCAAGACTTTTATCAATTAAAATATTTGGCACTCAAAAAATTCAAGTTCCAAGTTTATTTTATAGTTATCTTCAAATCGCATAACAAGAGGGCAACCATCAAATCATTTCATTTTTTACAAATTCTTATGAAATAAATTGTTTGCGATTACGTGAAATCATTTCGTATGAAAATTATTTTCAATCAGTTTTTCCCATAAGTTTATGATTGAAATCTTAGGAGAAATATTTTTCTTTGTTTAATGATTATTTGAGGCTGTCCTCTGCACAGGAGGGCAATAACTCACTTTCTATTCTAACAGCACAATTTCAATCGCTTTCAATGAAGTATTCCTGAAATCTATTTCATCTAAAACAATTACCTTGCACCTCACAAATATTGCACTTGTTATGTCCCGGATTAAGACAATTATGATTAGGGTTTCGGTGTTTCCTTTTGATCTGATTTTTGTCCGAATAATACGAGTAATAAAAAATCGTTTTATTTCTATTTTATTGGATTTTATTACAAAATTTCACAAAAGACGTCAAAAAACAATTGAAAAACTCTATAATAAAAAAGTAGTAAAACATTTAAATAAAACTTCTGAGTCTTTTAAAAATATTATGGTTTGAAATTTCGGCCATTAGTTTAGGAATTGAAGTCAAGATAACAAACAGAGAAAATCTTCTCTTTTTTGGAAAGGGTGGAGATTTTATAGTGAAGTTCAGCATTGAATCGCTTGAGTCCAATGTAAAACATTTTGAATGCAAATTCATTCAAATTGAGGGCTCATTTTTGTTTGTGATAAAAATAGCTTAGATTACTGATAATGTTAGCGATAATTATGATCTATTGATTGAATTCAAGTGAAACAATAGGCTCTCATTCCTCTCATTCATAATTCAAAGCATATAATTATTTTTTTTTGTTATTTTTTGCGCACAATTTTTCGAGTAAGGCTTAGATTGGAGTGATTTTGTCTGCCCTAACAATTCATGGATCACTAAACTCGAATCAAAGGTTGAAATGAGTGCACAGCATATGAGGCAACTAAAGGACAAAATGCGAATTCCTATCGCGAAATATGTTTCGGCTGAGTCTATCTGAGAATGCAATCACACCTGATTTCCCACCAAAGCTGCCAATTATTCTCTATATTTGTGGCCTTTCTTTAACTAAATTTTTTGTGAAATCAGTTCATCATTAGATGTGAAACGAATTTGAAGTCAGTTTGAAGTCACACTCAAATCGAGTCAATTGGAAGCCATGAAAATTGATCGAAAAATTCATTCAAAATTATAATTCGTATATAACTCTGAATCGAGAACTTGACAATTGAGTGGAAGGCCATTAAAAGCTGCGGCCAATGTTTGCTGACAAATAGCTCAGTCGACGCACAAGTTTTATTCCTCGGCACTAGTATTAAAAAATTGCTTACAATTGATTACATAAAGACTTAAAGCAATACATGTGAGCAAAGCGTCGGTGGTTTAAAACTCAGAAGTATTGAGTTTTGAGTCGGGTTTTACCGGATTTGCCTACGCTTGTGAACAAAGATGGCTTCGGGCCAAACACTACAACACAAAAAACTATGTAAAAGTCAAAGTTGACTGAAGTTTGATTTTAAAGGCTCTGAAGGCTCTACTGATCGACAGAATAAAATAATGAAAGACACAAAAAAGTGGATTTTTTTTTAGTTTACAATTTCGAGATAAGCAAAGAGTCAGTGCCTATGACTGCTATGAATGTGTGCTGGACTGGAGAAAAGGATGTCAGTGTTGATGATGTGCATCCAAGCACTGAAACAATTGTAGACACTTGTTCTCAGCCCTATCTTGTCGTTCGGTTGTGTCTCTCTCTTAGTTCTAATTAAATAGATTTGAAGTGCATTTATCAGTGAAACACATCTAAGAGTAAAGTGTCGAACATTATCGCCGACCGATTGCTCTGCCATTTATTAGATTACTTTTTTGATACCCATTTTCCTAATTACTCATATAATGTGTCAAAACTTGCGATTCTTCGCCGACTTTACTAAACTTCTGGGAATAGAGCTGTCAATAAAGTAATGCTTTATTTAATTTATTTGCATTAAAAATTCATTACTATTTTCTATTAACATTAGTGTTTAACCAGTATTTAATGCAATAATTCTTCGTAATATACTCCAACACATTTAATTCACACGAAAACAATCAGAGATAGTTTTCACGAATTCGATAATTGCTGTTATTATTGGAAATATAATCTAAAAATAACTTGCTAATCTAATATTTGATCGTAAAGTTTGATAAATGTTTTTATTCAAATTTTTTACAATTAATGCTAGAAATCAGTGAAAACTACTTTCGACACAAAAAATGTGATAATTTGTAATTCAATGACACTTTTTGTTAATTCAAATTGAGTTTCGGCGAAATACTTGTTTGGGTTACTGTTTATCAGATCGTAGATAATATGCAATATTATATGCAATCCATAAGTTTTCAAAATTATCTAATTTCTGACAAAAAAGTGTGAAATCAGGAGAATTAGTGTTTTCCAAAGTGGAAAATATCAGTAAACTTGATATCTAACTAAATGTTTTGCACATATTTTCTGATGCGTCGAATGATTGAGTTTTTCAAATGTGAAAAAATATGTGAAATCCTAAACGAGTCTATGAGAAGAAACATTTGTTTGAAATATATATATATATATTTGAGTGAAGTTTTCAATTCTTCAAATCAAAAACCGCACCCAAACCCCCCAAACCCCAAAATTCATTTATTATTTGAGTTAAAGTGTGTATAGAAATAAGTCAAACGCTATTAGAGAATGGGATAAAAGTTTTGCTGAACTGCAGAGCAATGGGAGAGAAATGTTTATGAATGCAGTATTACTTAACAGCAGAAGTGCATAGAATTGCAGTGTATATGATATGAACGACGTGTGGATGCATTTCCTGTTACCTAATAGGGAATGCATTCATGGATGAGTTGATCTAAAATAAATAAACACTTTAATGGAGACTCTGGTGCTCTGGCTATATATGTGCAGCTCTTTTCATAAGCTATTCTTCAGTCTTTGTTACTTCACTCTCTTATATTGTCATTGAATGTGAAGAGTCAACACCAGTGCCAGTCCACCACTCCATGCAATACAATTGCAGTTGTAATGCACCAAAAGATATTAACATCAAGAATATGAAATATGAATGAAACTGAGAGCACAGAGGAAAGACATTTATGCCTCGATAAGTTTGGCGCTAATAAATTTCAGTCAATTCTAGTTGTTATTAATTATTGAAAACCAAAAAACAAAAACCAAAATATATTTATTGATTTGACGTCTTATTTGCATAACAGGTCTGATATTAGTTTTAAACATTTTCTAAATTCAATGATTGTATCGAATTGTTTGCTATTATTTGCTTAATGTTTGCAAATAATTGATTTCAACACAACTGAACAAAATAATGGATCCATTAATTGTGAATTGCAATTGGAATTTGTCTATCAATTCAGATGTCGTGGACAGTCATTCTTTGCACAAACAATACAAATAAAATTAAATGAGAAAAAGAGGCGAATAATTAATGGATTTAGTGCTCAACTCATAAAATGATTGCAAAATGAAAAATGATGGCAAAGAGTAATGAAAAGTCTGAGCACATATTGTCTGCATTTGTGAGGAGTACGGGTGGCCATAAGACTATCTAATAATAAGCTGATCCGAATGAACAGCACATGAAGAACAATAAATGACATCAAAACTAAATATATGTATAGAAGTATATATACTCGAAGACTATGTCATTATATTTGACTCATTTTATATCTTGATTTATAACACTTACCAATGGTTTTGGTTGTTGTGAATACCGTAGTCATAGCTAATGTTGCCGTTTCACCAATGCTACAGTTGGCAGAGTTGCTTATAACAGCTATGGTTAGTTTGCCTCAACATTACAAAGACTTATGTATTGACTCAACTGTCGTTTGGCTGTTGAGACAGCAGTTGTGCAATACTTGCAAATAGTTTTCGATATAATGTGTCGAATACTTATGTAAACAATTTGTGCTCAGAAAACAGTTGCCCTCATCTCCAGACTCCCATAAATCTGTTGTCTTTTGGCACAAACGCCACAATTCTTCAACAAATCTGCAGAACTCAACTCAAATTAGCCACAGAATCGTAGCATCAATGAAGGCATAGAAGGGAGAGGGCGGGCATTCAGACGATTGATTATTAAAATTGACAAAATTAGACATGCAAGATGTATATAATAAATGTTTGATAACTCAATTCTAAAGAAAAGTCAAAAAATAATAATAATTGTTATGTAATACAGAAGAGGAAAATTTCGTACAAATATTGTCAGTTCAGAGCATATAATAGTCATTGAATTACAAGTGATGTTCATTACAGAAAAAACAAAACAATGGGACAAATAGAGAAAAATTCATGTCTTTTGGGAAAAATATTCGGTGAAATCACGCAATGGTGAACACAATTGCCTTACCTTTGCTTTGATGTTCTGCTCTGTTATTTAATTGTCTCACTATAGCAACACAAACATAACATAAACTTATAATAAAGTGTTTATCCACTCATTAAAAGATATCTATAATAAAAAATAAGTTTTTCATTTGTATTGTCATAAAATGATATATTGAACGACAAATTGCAGTTCAGTTCTGTAGAGCTGAGGAAAAGGCGTTCAATCGGTTGAATATTTTGTTGAATTCACTCGTTATTAGTCTTCAGTCGATTTGATCGAAATATTATAAGAATTTTATGTTTGAAAATATAATTTGTCGATAAATGAATAGCTGCACAGAATTAGTATAATGTTGAGTGCGATCTACTCTCGAGCACTACAACTAACCGAATGAGAGTCAACTGCTCTGAACAGCAATCAAACAGAAGAACAGGTGCATCATTGCAGTGCTCACCAGACAAGTTCGCCTCTTTGGCAATGGGGCAAACGTGAGGCCAACACTACAGCACCACCACTATTCAGTTCCTGATGCCTATGCACTGCCTATTCTGTGCTCACTTGCATCGCATAGTTTATGCTGACTGTGCTCTCAAATAGAGCCTTTCGATTACAAATTTGATTCTCGAATACAAAGAATTTGTCACTCAATTGATGACTGCTTTTTTCTGTAACTCAATAAATATTAATCTAGTTTAGTTTTGCAGACTCTCTAATGACTCGAACTCACTTTAAATGACTCGGAAGACACCAAAACAGGAGACAATGCCATCAAAATAAGACAGCATTAAAAATGTCGATCCATTTAAATAATATCTTCCGCTCACGAATCGAGTCAATGCTTAAACATTAAAAATAATTTAATTTTATTCGGCATTTCATAACTTCAACATTAAATTATGTAATTCTTATGCCTATCACTGACTGCACAGAATTACACTGAAAATTATTTAATAAAGAATTTTTGTCAGCGAAAACCGAGATATCATATCATTGAGACATTAGTTAAGGAATTGTATTAAATAAATACTTAAATTGCTATAGAAATGACTAATTGTAATATCGCTCAGTAATGTTGAGTGGAAACTATTTAAACACAAAAACATTTGCAGTTTTGTGCAAAAGAATGAAATGAAACAAATGTTTGAGAAATATATGAAAAGTGAGATTTTATTCGACGAATAAAACAGTCGATTAAATGAAGAAACAGTTCATTTGATTCACAAACCATTAACATTGAACTGACATTCAATTTAGTTTTTATTAATCATTTAAATGACTCAATATTTCGTTGTGTTATTTATATTAATAAATTCAATCAAATTATTCAATAAAACTTAATTGACTTTAATTCAAGGAATTACGCACTCACTGGATATTTGTCTGATTTTTTAAACAACATTTGAAACAAGCAAGCTCAAGTTTCTTTCAATTGTTTTCTGAGTTTTGAATAATTCTTAAGAAAATATTATTTTAAACATGAATTTAGAAATTCTTTTGTTTATTCAAAAATTCAGTGGAAATACACTTTTTAAATGTATTTTTTGAAAATTAGCGGAAAGTGTTTACACAAAAGTTTTCTCAAAATATAAATTGACTCAAAAACAAGTGCTGTGCTATAAGTTGTGCCAAATATTATCTGAGAATACTTATAGCAAAACAAATATTTATTCTTTTATTTCCATTTATTTAATTAATAAATGTTTTTTGAATCCTTGACGAAGTTTTTTTGTTTGGGCGGTTCCGAGAAATTATTGCTAAGTCTATAAATTTGATGTTTAAGATAATTGCAAGTACAGTTTCAAATTATAATTTTTAATCAAAATAGAAAAGGCTTTGAAAGTCTCTCAGACAGAAAAAAAAGTCATATAATTTTGATTTGTAATTAAGATAACCATTGAAGTCATCATTCGATTGTCTTAATTTCATAGAACCTATTAATACTTTCGTTCATATCTTCATCAAAATACTTATCATCTATTTTGAGACAATGGTAGAGATATGAGGCTTCCATTCATTTTTTATGACAATTTTTTAGTTTACTCTGTTCTCTATTTTCGTTGATTTTTCTCCGCTTTGTTGATGGAGGTCGGGGTGGTTTTTGACCAAAAAAAAGTTACCAATGATATGATAAATCTGGGGTTTGACTAGTTTAAATTCAATTTCGATAGAAACAAAACTCAAGAAAGGGTTTATTTTCGAGTGGGAGGGTTTTGGTCTTATCCATTGGCAAACCCCCATTGATTGCGACTAAAGTTTTTGGTGGTAAAGCAGTAAATTCTTTAAAATTCTAATTAAATCAACTTTGAACGATCTTGTTAACTTACATGTTATTGCATTGAATTCATTCGATTTGATAACTGTTTGAATATAAAATAAGAAAAACAAACTCGTATTCAAATGAAAGACTGAAAAATCTATTCATTTGTTAAATGCGTTTATGAAAAATAAATTGAAACTTGTTTTTCGGCCAACATTTCAAACAACGGCTCACAAGTATCGCAAGAGTGGGCCCTTTGCTATACCATTACAAATATGAAGTGTTATTCACCTCATCTGAAGATAGGATTTCTGTCTCTTGTAAAAGATGATAAAGGGATAGATAGTGAGTGCAGTGCTGTGCTTCATTCTGTGTGACCTTCGGCTAATAAAATGGTTTAAAGAATAAAAGAATTAAATTATTCTTATTTTTCAAATTCTGAATAAATTCTGTTTTGGAGTTCATTTGTCAGAATAACAACAAAACCGTTGCAAATATGATATGAGTTTGCAATAAATAAGAGCCATTTAGTGGTGAGAATGTCTGACCGCTTCTCGGAGTCATTCGCCACTAACTCATTAATCGTGACTTTCTCTTCAATCGTATTATTATTTTATTTTTATTTTTTTGTTCCTTAAATATCAGCAAAAAATAAGAGATAAAAGTTTTGAAAAAATTGTAATAATTCTCATAATATTCATTGTTTGCCAAATAAGTAAATGATAGTTTGGGAGCATTTCTTCTCTTCCAAATATAAGAGCAAGGTAAAATATGTTAGGAGAAAGAGAAAACAATAAAACAAAACACATTCCGTGCTTAGATTGAGGCACAGAATTAATATACGCCGATATATATATATAAATGACTATAAATAGTTGAATCCTCTGATGGCGTGAGAATATATCATTACAAACATTAACTCATAGGCGTACGAATCGTACGATTATATCATTGCTATATTAGTTTTGCAGTCTTGCAGTCTTGCAGGTGAACACAAAATTATAGCCAACTCTGAGCCAAGTAATAAAATGGTGCTCACATACAGTACTGTACAGTCTTTCAATTCAACCGTAATTAGAGGTCTCAGGCCTTCGGACTCAACCAAAACACTATTTAATAATTATTGCATTTCTATTGCACAACAAAAGCATACTATCCTTAAATTATTAGCCACCGATCCTTTCAGTGATTCGCACTCATCTCTTGAATAGTTTGCACGCATTTTGATATTCAGCCGTCAATAGTGAGCTCTGATCCGGAAAATTGATTTCAATTAATTCAGATTTTTGTTTAACAAAATAAGTCTTTGATTTGTATTCAACCAAATTGTTAGCCAATTGTTAGTCAATCAAAGCGTAGATTTTAAATGATTTTAAAATTATTGGTTTCAACTGAAAGGACGAAATCAAAGAAATTATTTATCAATGATTAATACAAAATGAAAAATAAATAAATTATAGTTATTTCAGTTATTTTAGTTGAAATGCAAATCAAAAAAGATTTTTATTTTTCATTTCTTCCTTTTTCAGTGATATTCATTGAAAAGCCATTTTTGAGCGAAAAGTAATAAAAACTATTCAGTACTTATTTGATGTTCTCATTGTATTTAAAAGAGAAGCACTAGTTTTGCAGTAAACTAACTATTAATGTATTAACGCTTTATTTGGGCATAAATTGAAAAAATAAAAATCGGCTGAAAAAATAAAAATTATAAAATAAGTTCTCATTGTATTAATAATAGGCGAGTCCACAAACTAAGGGAAATTCCCTAGGCATATTGTGAGCACATCCTGGCGCTAATATAATCGAGATTCTCATTGAGGCTCTCAATGCCAACCAAAGCAAAAATTGTTTGCAATGTTTGCAACAATATATTACATAATAGCTACGCGATTAGACTCTGCACTTCACCAGATATGTCAGATCGACATAAAGAATCGCTTATTATTATCATAAAATTAACATAAATATCAAACGTGTCTATTGTGATGGCACAGCACTCGGGCCCATAGTCTTGTTGTGGTAGCGCCAACTCAAGACAAATATTAATAAATGGCCAAAACTGCACATAAAAGTTATGAAACTCTTTCCTTACGGCTAACCAAAGAATAGACACAAAATTTCTATAATAAATTCAAATTACTTACAAAATAATAAAGAATAAATTAATATATTAAGCGAGTCATCAATTTTATTATATTCAATAATTTGATACTAAATAGCGATTAGTTTTCTTCTTGTTCGTTAGTCATACTCCGGTCCAATCAAGAATTAAATTATTTTCACTCGTTTTTCCATCTTTTAAATTTAATGTCTTATAGTTTATATAATAACCCAATATTATGATCACAACACGAATTATTCGCATGTATTATATGCTCCTCTCTATTATCTTGGATCAAAATCGAAAATATCGAGACAATCAATAATAATCAATAGAATTCATGATATGCCAGTCCTAAAACACTCCAATTATTCATCATTTAATAACGTGTTTCAGACAATTTGAGCCTTAGGTGCTGACTGTGCGGTCTCTTTGGCGGTCACTCTTGTCATTAAAATAATTTATTGATAGCCTGTGATAGGCCTTAACCGAGTGTTTAACACTTCATTCGCTTCTCTTTTCTCCACAACAATCATAATTAAAAATTTAAAAGAATTTCTTTTAGGCTTTAATTCGATTTCGTCTGTATTTTAGGGGAAAAACTATTTTTTAAAATTCATTTTTTTATAAACAACTAATTATTGTTTTTTGTCGACTTTTTTCAAATAATTTATATTTATTTATGCGTTTCATTCAAATTAATAGTTTGATTACTAATTAAATTCAGGTTTTTATTTGTTTTATTTTCAGCAAAAATTTTTACTTCAATTCAACGTAAATATAATTCAAAATAATAATAAATTCAAAGAAAGAGTAAAATAATTTTAAGTCAATTTTTGTTATTAAGCGAAAAATAAAAGACAATTCGATTTAATATTGAAATTTCTGAACTCTGTTGAGAGACTTGCCTTAAAAACATAGAAATAATAATAAAATCGACTGATTTATCATTTTTAAGAACTATAATTAAAACAAGATATTAATTGCAGCCATTTTTCAGCAAAAAACAAACTGAAATTCAACTCTTTATACGAGATTTAAGTTATAAAGTTTAGTTGATTTTTATTCATCAGACCTAAAATATATTTTCAGGGTAAAATTCCCAAATATGCACTTTTATTGATAGTTTATAACTTCTAAATAGAGGAACTAATGTCTTGTAAGTATTGCTTAACGAAAATCCAATCAATATTTAGTTTTAAGATTGAGATATTAATAAGTATTTAAGAGATCCCACAAACTTTTATGCCGACAGATATTTTTCTAATCAAATATATTTGCGAAAAATTTCATAAAATTCAGATAAAATTGTTTGTGAGTTAAAGAAAGGCTTATCGTTAAACCTAACTTGAAATAAGACCAGGGATGTGGAATGAGGGGTAGATTTTGATATCATATATAGATGTATGCAAAATGTGTTCAATCACTGCAACAAATACTCTTCACCAAAAAGCTGCTCTTTTTTATCATAAGAGGGGTTCTTTTGATGATTAATACTTAATCATGTCAAAAACAAAACCAGTCTCCATTCCACATCCCTGTATTAAAGATCAAAATGAAAGGGGAGTCGTATATCGATATATAGTTTGCAAAGGATCTAACGGTCCTTTAATGAAGTTTTAATGACTTTAATGGCTTTCAAATCTATCATCGCATCCAAAATAATATAATAGAAATGAAACTATGAAAAAATGAATTCAAAATAAATGTCGGTTTGAAATAAACTGCCCTTTAGTCAAATTAGACTTTAAAAGTGTTGTTCAAAAAGTTGAAGCAAATCATATTATTATCAACATGAAAATTTTTGCCCAAATCGTTTTAGTAATTTTGTTGCTCTCTCTCTCTCTCTCTCTCTCTCTCTCTCTCTCTCTCTCTCTCTCTCTCTCTC
>JAQFXL010001290.1:0-12792 GCA_034693445.1 Edwardzetes edwardsi | reverse complement strand
TAGAGTATGTAATAGGGCTGACACGTGCAGACCCTCTCATCCCAATCGCAATGACTGTTCGGTATGAATAGTAAGCACTGAAGCGATGACTTGCACTCAGAGCCCACTTTCAGATCCGAAGGAATCGGACCTAAAATAAAATAAAATTCCAAAATATTTGTTCAAATGATTTGAAAGTTTTCAAGTATTTTGTCATTTATTTGAGAATATTTTTATATCTCAATTAACTAATGAATAGCTTCTATGCTCTCGAAAGTGAACTTCAATTTTGAAGACGTGAGCCATTAAATTGAGCCCTAATTGAGATTTAAAAAACAAAGTTGATGACCAAGGGCACATGACTGTAACTATCGTTTTGCTATCAGTTCCTCTTCACAAAATATTGGCAAGAGTATAGTGTAAACTTCGATTAAGTATGGCAATGAGCAATAAATATACATGGATACATAATCAATTTATACCATTTCCTGTGTTATGTATTTTTTCTGGTTTGTTTTCCCTTGCTTATCCATATCTCACGAAATCTCAAATTTACTATATTTGTGTTTTTGCAGAAGTCAATAAAAGTTGATAAAAGTTGATTGACACATTCTCTAAGAGTTCTTATACTGAAATTGTGTTTTTCAATCATTTCATTCCGTTTTTAGACAAATATTTTAGATATTTCTCGAAAAAATATACAACAATTGATATCATACCTAAACGTCTCCAATAGTTCACTGCCTCTATTCGTGTCGTGTGGACTAAAATCTATGGGAAAGTGGATTATTTTGGCCATTTTCCAAAAAAGTAGCATCATTTTAAACTAGAACAAATAAGTATTGCAGTTTCATACCATTAATAGAAAAATTGCATATTTGTTTGCTGAACATTTCAATAGATGATTTGAAATCAATATATTCGCCATTCTGTCCATTTGAGTTCATTAATGATCTCTGTTTAGTCTTGAAGTTGTGGGAAATTTTCAAAAACATTAATGCAATTCAAAGAAATAAATAAATGATTGGTTCTATTCGGTCACAAATATGAGACCAGATGTTGAAAGGACTCACATTTGAAATCAAAACTATCGAAAAACATTATTCCTATGAATTGTGTTCAAAACAACCACTTTTTTGAAGCTAAATGAGAAAAGAAATTTCAAATTATAACGAGTAATAAATTAAAAGAGATTCAGATTTTGAGTTTTTGTTCTAAACTGATACAAATTTTGAATAACTATCAAGTTTTAAGTCAAAACTTTCAAATGTTTCCGATTTAAAAATTGAATGCATTCACTCATACTTTGAATCAATCAAATTAATATCCTGTTAAATTTAATTCAAATATAAACAAATTATAATGTTCATTCATTGTGCTTGTGCTTAAAGTGCCCATGGTTATTTTACATTCAAGTTATGTTTTGAATTCAATTCAATCATAAATTTGTCAAAATAGTCAATAACTGAAAAAGTAATAAGAGTTCGGCTAATAGTTGAGTTGATCTGAGAGCACATCATATTATGTCTGAATGGTTTCGGTGAAAAACCGTTCGTTGCTAATGCTATACTGTGTATATTCAGTTCACTTGTGTCAGTTCAACCTCGAACTTTTGAGTTGAGCACAACCATTTTTTGCTCTACAGAACACCTGAGTATTAAAGGGAACGAATTGCCCGAAATATGTCTCTGTCTTTCCAGAAGGAAATCTAACGATAAAAACCAGATCTAAAATAATATATTTGTGAATAAATGATAGCATTTGCAAGACTACAATAATAACTAATAAGCATTGGGTTATGTGTCGATCATAGCCTACGAAGCATTTTCTTCAAGAAATTACTTTTGAATATGTATTTCGTTATTTTGACTCTTGTTTGAGGTAGAAGTGCATCAAATAAATGTATACCAGAGTTGTTGCCAATGATTGCCAATCGGATCAAAATATTGAAATATTAGAGATAAGTTGAAAATAATATTTCAAAAATAATACGATGCGATCGCAACAGATATATACACCGATCAGTTCACCGATCAGTTGTAATCTTTGGCCAAATCACTAATTTGCTTTTTATACACACATTCCGGCTCTCTCTCTCTCTCTCTCTCTCTCTCTCTCTCTCTCTCTCTCTCTCTCTCTCTCTCTCTCTCATAGGCCTCTCATTGCTCTCAAGAAATACAATTTTCTTATCTTCTAATCATATAAATTAAGTCGAAGTCAATTCAAATTAGAGATCAAAAGTTTTTTCAAATTAAATCAGATAAATCTTTTTGATTGTCTTTTTTTCAGAACTAACTGTAAGTCTGATAAATATTTTTTATAGTTTATTAAAATTTTATTCATTAATATGTAACTCATTAGTTGTTTAATGATTTATTCAAAAGTGTTTAGTGAATAAGAAAAGTAAAACAAATAATTTTAATTAAAATATTTGATAAATATTTGTGTATAAAATAAAATTAAAGGAAACTGAGATTCAAATCAGTCGTAATATTGATTGCTATGAACTTGATACAAATTCTTATGAATAAAAATGATATAACCAGGTGTGGTGTCATTAACGCCATCTTCAAAGTTAGTCAAATACTTGACTGAAACCGAGTTTAAACTGAGAAAAAAGATGAAAATAACTTCTTGGCTAACCTTATAATTGAGACAAAAACTACTAGCCTAGACCTTTTAAGAACCACATCCTTGCATACCAAACATATTATTAAAAATTTTTCACAATTATTATACAGTAAAGAATATAATTTTAATTTAAACACTCCTTTGAATTTTTAATTAACTAGAACGAAAAATAAATAGAGGAATTAATTTTGTAATCAAATAAATAAGCCATGTAATATTTCTATGAATTCATATCTTGTTTGATAGTTTTAAAATAAGCCCAATGTTTGTGTTTATTCAATAAAAATAAAATCTTATAATTAGTTGAAATTACTTCTTGTAATTAAACAAAAATAGAAATCAAATTAAATGAAAAGTCAATAATTAGTTTGAATTTAGGTCTGAAATTGAATCCAAAGGCGAATAATTAGAAGGAATACAATTATATTAAATATCATGCAATTTGATGGATAAATGACCTCAATAACATCAATAATAACTGTATTAATTAGTTGCAAATTGATTTCAGAAAATATATTTCAAAACTTCAACTTTGACTTAACAAACAAATTACTAAAATTTTCTGAAATGTCTATCGAAAGTCAAAATCGCATAAAACTGCGAAAAAAATCATTTCCTTTTTGGATAACAAGTAATGAAATTTTGAAAATAGTCTCAAATTAATTGCGAATAAATAATTGATAATTTAAGGACTCATTTATCTAAACATTATCTTAAATTAGAATAAATACTTTGAATTAAAACTTTTTTCTTAAGAAAACAGTCATTTATTTAATAATTTCTTTTTATTTGAGATTTCTGTGAAAACGAAGATAGTTTTCCCTCTTTTCAAAGGTTGACAACATTTCCAGTATTTTCAATCAAGAAATAGAGGAACATTTATTTCCAACATTTTTGTCTAGAGTAATATTTCACAATAATAGTCAAGAATAAAAAGATTAAATATAAAGCTTTTGATATTCAAGTTTTTCATGATTTACATGAAATAAGTCTTATCTAATAGTTTTTCCTTCAATTTCTTCCTTAATTTGAATGAATATAAGTTAATATTATCTCAAAACTAAATATAAGTAAAACTTATTTTTATACAAAACTATTCTTTTCTTAAGGAATTGAGTAATTTGTGAACAAATAAAGAAATAATATATCTGTTGTTTTTCCTAATGATTTCAAAATTTATCGAAAGCATCTGAAAAGTACTTTTTTGAACAATTATTTTTTTAAATCTTTGCATTGCATTTGTAAAACACATTTAATTTGTTGTTTTTTACTGGAAATATCGTTTTCACGACATTTCGTATAAATTATATGCAATTATATGTAATAATTATAAAGATTTTGAATTGAGTTAAATTTTAAATAACTGATTAAAATTGTCGACAAATCTTGTAAGAAATGGCTATAAATCTGTTTTTTAAAAAAAGGGTCAGAAGACTCAGAACATATTTGTGTGAGTGAGGCAAAAAACAATAGAAGAAACGAAATTAGATATGAAATTATGATCACATTATAAGTCAAGTCATAATTCTTTTATTTAGGAATAACAACGACATTCCTCTTCAGATAAATCATTTCAAGAAATTGTGTGCGGACTGCCTTTTTAGGCCAGAGAGCGCTTTATGCTGACATTGCATGCACTGTATTGTATCAAAAATATAGTTATTTCAATCTATTATTAAAAAAAGAGTTCAATTATGCTATAAGTTTGAGAGAGAGAGAGAGAGAGAGAGAGAGAGAGAGAGAGAGACCTCTGAAGAGGAAGCTTTCGGAAACCTAATGGCCTTGTCTTAAGATGCCATTAACACATGCGATAAAGTGATGTAATTGTCTACCAATTAAGTGCTTCGACGACTCATCGCATTTACGGATAGAGAAGTAATTGTTTTATTCCTTTATATAAGTTGTAAAAAGTGAATAATTGCTTTAAACGCGAGTAAAACACTTATATATCAGTCTTCAGAATAAGACTCAAAATTTTCTGGTAATTGATTTAAATCTCGCGTTAAGTCATATAATAATGAGTCAGAGATCGGAAAATATAATTTTCTTACCGTTTTATATCCCAATAAACACCGAGTTTTCAAGAGATAGAAAATGCACTTAAAATATAAAATGTGTTAAAACTAATCAAAATTATGAAAAAACTTTGGATAAATGGATTGAAGAGAAGATTTTTGGTCGCATTAATGGTCGCAAAAATTGTTGAGATATTTTGCAAACAAAACTGTTTTGTTGGTTAAAAATAACGGAATGTCAACTGTATTTACAATAAAAAGTCAGAATATGAAGAAACTGATCCATAACTTTGGCGTTACATCGAGTGATACAATGAATGGCATAACTATTGAGCGGATCGAAGAGAAAAATATTACTTTTATTATAGAAATCTATTTGAGAGATAACTATAGAGTCGGAGTTGTTTTGAGTGAAGTGTTGTTCACTTGTCGGTGACTTAACGAGGAATACTTTAAACTTATTGTAAACTTATTTTTACTCTAAACAGTGCTCTCGGAGTCAATCGCTCTCAGAATAAGGCTGTGAACGCACTTCACTTGTATAACAGGTAAGCCTTTTCTCAGCTCCAGTACTTAGAATTCTGCACTTCTTTCTATCACTCTTTCCTATGTGTCTCTCCTTTTCTCTAATATTCGTTGTCTATCGAACCATAACATGAGAGGACGGCCCTAAAAAATATTTTGTGACCAGAAATATAGTTGAATATATAGCCCATAAAAATATTATATATTATATGTATTTCGAACTTTTGATTATTAATTTTAATGGATTTCATATTATATCTGATTATTGCATAAAAACTCGGGTCTAATGACTCTTCTCATCATTTCTGATATGTTTTTATGCATTTTCACCGATAACTGTGAGATTCACTTTGAAAAGTGTTCGGGTACAATTAAATCTGAATCATCACTCTTTTCGCAATTTCCTCACTCTGGTGGCTATTTTAAGTGATTTTAGGCTTTGCCCACGACTTCAACCCGATCCTGATCTACAAAAAAATCAATTTATGTTTTTATCGCAATAAAAATGATATTTGAAATCGAAGATCAATACACAGATCACTGGAACACGATTTTTATTCTTCATTTCATATCAGAAGGTCTTTCTCGTCCTTGATTCAGGGCAGTGATACCAGGATAGATTTGAACTATTTGAACTGCGTCATATTTATGACTCAATTCATAAGAAATATCCGAAAGAAAGTTATAATTTTCGTGTTTTTAGATAATCATTTTTTGGCTGGAAATCTGATTTTAACCTCACATTTATGGTAAAATTGATCAAGTTCAAGTTCATTTTAAAGTGGTTCAAGAATTTAAAATCAATCCTTTCATATGAATGCACTTTCGCTTATATTTGTCAAGAATTATAACTTAAAACAACAATATTTGAATGTCGGGAACGACCGAAATATGAGTTCAGTTGCAATACAAGTCAAGCAAAAAAAAATCACAGAAAAGCAACTGAAAAGTTCTCAAATTCTACTGCATTAGAGATAAAGTTATGTAAAATTTTTTTAAATCCTTTGAGAGTTACAAACGTTAGATATTTAAAACAATTATTATGTTTCTGATGACTTTTTTCTGAGAAAACTTTTATTCAAGTTAAGTTTAAGTGCATTAAAGTCAGAGAGAAAACAGTTATTCAATAGAAATGCGCTCAAAGTCTCAGAGAAAATATAAATTATTGTTCACTACTTTATATCCACTTTTGATTCGCTTTTTTACTTTTCGGTAGTAATAGTCTGTTCAGGAAATCAGAGTATCGGTTATGAAAATCAGTGCAAATCTTTCTTTTCTAATACTACTTATATAAACACATATGAGAAGCAAATCATTTTGTTGTTTCTTGTTTTGCATTAGTGCTCAGACTCTTCATTGTTGGTCAGCACTATTTTTTCGTAGATACCCGGCTCGAGAACTGTGCTTAACAGTTGATATGACAGCCAATTCTAGTGATTATATCAAGAAAATTGTTTAACACAACTCTTTTCTTATTTATCTTTTGGATAGAAAAAAATATTTTTGTTTTATTCATCGAATAGATTAGCGAAAAATGTTTGGAATCTATGCATAGATTATAAACCATATTATGAAATGAGTGTTAATTTTGAGGCAATTCTTATCGCATTTGTTGTTGTTTTATATCAATTAATTACACATTATTTGTTGCATCCAGTCCTTTCTCGTCAGCTTTAAATGAGAAGTAATTTTCATCTTTTAGTTTTGTGCAGTTTTTCGATGATTTAAATTTTTGTTAAAACTATTTTGTTTTCATACAAATATAAATATTCAGTACTTTCTCACTATTTTTGTTCGGTTTAAGGAATTAATTTTTGTTATCTGTTATTATTTTTTCGCTTATATTCAGACATCGGTTTCTTAATCTCTAAGAAGAGAAGAGTCTCTGCCTTTTCCCCGAAGTCTGTCGTGAAATCCGATTCGTTATTTTTTTGAAAATATTTTTTTATTCTGATATTTAGTTTTGTTATCGTTTTAATATTAAATAAATTTTAAAGCTCTTGATTCTCCTTATTTATCAATCTTCAGGAATCAACAAGGTAGATCTAGCAAAGCAGATTATTGAGATAATTCTTTTGGTTTCTATTTGAAGCTACTTATTATGAATATTGGCTTTAGTTTTACGACTTGTCATTAATTTTATTTTTGCGTCAACTGTTGGTTACTCCCAATGATCGGTAAATTTTTTCATATTTGCTGTCTATCTAGTGAACCATCGAAAAGGATCGGTATATCCGTTTGATGTTTTACTAAACATTTGTGAATATTAGTCGATTAGTCGCCAAATAGGAAGAAGTATTTAATAGAAATGTGTTTAACAAACTTTTTGCTTTATTTTTGCGTTATTTTAATTGTAATATACTTTACAACAGATTTTCAAAATAAAATTTACTCTAAAATAAAAAAAGCATGAATTAAAAGAAGATAGAGTTGTCTTTTGAAAGCTAATTAATGAAGCATGGTACATTCATAATGATTATGTTTAGGATTAAACTTTTGTTCAAGTTTAAAATTTCAATTAAACTCAGCTTCAAGTCACTGACTAACGGTTTTTGATTAATCATTTCGAAGGCATTCAGACTTTATTTTAATGATTTTATTAAATGGAAATAATCCGATATTTTTAATCAAAAAAGTCAATCAAATGGGAAAAACATTTTTTCTGTGAGAAATGAATTTTTAATAAATATGTAAAAAGTATTGATTACATATTTTTAACAATTTTCATAAGTGTCTCAAATTGAATGAACTTTAAATCAAATGTTTTCATTTATTTATATTCTGTTCAAAATGAAGCAATTGGAGACGGGTCATAATTTAACCGCCAAACGTTTATCGCAGGTTTATCTTATATGACATACTAGGGGGACGGTGGCGCAACCGGCTAACGCAGCACAACATTACACATGTTAATCAGCGTCGAGTCTGGATAGTGCTAGAGAAAAGTCCACCTGGTAATGCATTACTGAAGACTCTCTTTTTCACACCAATGCCCCTACATATAAATATGCTATTTATTGGTCCTCCAGGGAAAACAGTCTCAACACTGATGGAGTCCAACCATTAAAGTATTATTATTTACTAGAGTAAAAATTGCTTTCACCCATTAAATATTTTAAATATTTTCTTAATATAAAAATTTAAATTTTTAAACTACTGAATCGATTCCTGCTAAAATTGATGTGCAATTCCTGATGCAAATTCTTGATTCAAACTATTGATTATTCATCAAATCCGTGATAATATCATTGAAAACAGGATTTAGTTTTTCCAAAAACCAGACCAAAAAAGGGTTGAAATCGATTTTAGTTGTGTTTAAATGCGAATCTTTTTTCAAATGCTTTTGTGTATAAAATCGGTCAGAAATTGTCTGGCGATCAGTCAGTCAGTCAGCTCTCAATGACATTTAGCATATCGTTTACCTCAGAATCTCTTTTGGATTTCCTTTTTTCTGTTGGAAAGCCATCAGAGCGTAGACATAACTTTTCGAGTAAACAATTAAATCGAATCACAGCTGAAAACTAATCACAAGAAAACAAATGAAGACATGTTTTTGTTAGTGAACTCCAACTCTATTTATATCTATGTATATAAGCCTTCGAGACATTGAATTGAGTCAAAAAACAATCAAAAGAATAACTGAATTTATTCTCAATTTGAATACTGCGACCAAATGTTGCTTTGGTTTCACTTGAATTGCCGGCTCATCATTAGGTTATTTGTGAGTCAAACCCTGAATCAACCCTGAATCAACCCTGATTATTTGAAAACTCAATTGATTTTTTCAATCGTAAAATAAACAAAACTTTTTAGTAGCGATTCTGTAAACTTGTATTTTACAACTTTCGCATCATTATGGCAACAACTTCATCAACGTTCATTTCAATTCTCACCTTAATAATCTATTATCTAAGCTATTTTGATCACGATCAGTTTAATTTATCAAAATTTTCGACAGAAAATAACAAATAATAAATATTGAATCTAATGGTCGGACACTTTGATTGATTAAAATGTTTTATTTTTGCAATTGATTTGAAGTTCCGACGAAACTTTTGTTGCAAAATTTATGGAAATATAAGCTCTAGTGAAATTTTTGCATAAATTAACATAAAATACTGGAAACCAATGAACGAAAATGAAATAAAAATGACTTTTGATTCACATCGAGATTACATTGTTTTTCGAATCAATTAAAACAAAATCAAAATAATATTCAACTGTTTATAATTGAAAACATATAATAATACTATCTTTTCCCATACATAACCGTGCTACCTCCAATAGAGAACATACAAGTTCATATTAATCTAATTGCAGGCATGGAAAAGCCGGTATATTGTATTGGGTTAAGTAGTATACAGTCTGTACCTTCAAATACAATATAAATGAAATGTTTTTTATACAAGTTTGCGATTTCTTCAATACCGGTAGTCTTGGATGTATTGAAAATAAGGTAACGTTCTCTCGAAAGTTAATAAACTATAAATATTTTGTCGAATGTCATATACAGTAATATACAGTCATATACTGTAATATCCTGTGAGAGGCTATTAATTACCGCACATTTGCTGCGAAAATAAAAATATTCCGAAAAATAAGTGATTTTTTTACCAAAAAATATCAAAAACTTAAGAAATTGTTAGAAATATGAGAATGTTTTCTGACTGAAGTGAATGAGGACTAAGAAGAAGAGTATGTCAGAGAGTACTCAAGCGTTTTATTTACGGTTAAACAATCACAAGAGTTTTTTGACTGGAGCTCTATCCGAACTCTACCATAATGCTGTTTTAGTGGATTGCACGTTGACGGCAAAGGGTGGTCAGCTGCGCGCCCACCAAACAGTGTTATCTGCCTGCTCACCATATTTCAAGGAGATATTTAGCGAACACAATACCAGTCAGTATCCGGTAGTCATAATCAAAGATATGCCGTTCGCTGACCTAAAAGCTATCATCGAATATATTTATTGCGGAGAAGTAACGATTCCGCGCCGACAACTCCAATCTGTGCTCAATAGTGGAGTACTTCTTCAGGTATAATCTCATTATCTACCCTAATATCAGCCAAATATTAAATTTTTTGACCCGGATTAATTTAAGATAATGCGGTCTATATAAAAGTTGACCACTAGTTTTATAGACAATTCGTTACACCAGTCAAATACAAATGACGAATAAATTTTTCATCAAGGGACAATTAAAGTTAAGAATCTAACTTTTAGTTCAAAAACAGGTGAAAGGTCTGTTTGAGTTCAACCAAGATCTATTGGGTGATATAATCGATTCTGATATGGATACCAGTGCTGAGAACCAATATGAGTGTAGCGGTACTGACAATAAGTCCACTGTTGAACAAAATGGTAAAAAATGTTTGGAAAATAATAGTGTGAATGCGTGTGAAAGCAATGGCAATATAAGTACTAATGAAAAGGGAACCCGGAAATCAAGGAAAGGCTCTAAAAAGTGCTCTAATGGTAACAATAGAGAATCTGAAAATCATAGCAAAATATTGTCGCCGACTGACGAGAAAACAGTTGACAATAATATCCGAACTAACGATGAGATCACTAATAATAATAACGACAACATTAAAGACAGCCTTAAAAGTAAAATAGCAGTAAATGCATAAAAATATAGATAAAGAATTAATTTCCAAAAACAGGGGAATATTCGCCGAAAAATGCGATAAAATTAATGAATGGAAAGCAAAGACTGACTAAAATAAGTACGAAATCATCGGAAACAAGTTTGGAATCGGCGATAATCAATACCAAAGTAGACGAGCATAATATGGAAAAATCAATGACCGATAAGCCTGTGAGTGGTGGTGCGGATAATATTGTGCCACTGATGCCATTCGCACCTCTCCAACAGTCATTTATGATTGATGTCAACCCGAATGTCAATCAGGCGTCACATTCATCAGAATTTTGTTTTAGTTTTATCAATAATAAAGGCACTTACAATACCGCTACTACCGGTGCTGTCTGTTCAGAGAGCAGTGCAAAGACTGATAGTAAAGTTGTTGAAAAGTCTGAACAACAAAATCAAAGTCAGAAGAAATCAAAAGACAAAATCAATGATATGAATATTTGCGGCAATAAAAGCCAATTCGCTTATCTATTCAATGAAATTCCTCCTCTCGAAGAAATCAATGAAAAATCCTTTGATGTGAACCAAACTCAGAATACTATTTATAAGCGATCTTTGATTTCAGCGACAGATGAAGAGAGAGAACAGAAGCCTAGAATCGTCAAAAAGAAAACTTCAAAGGAATGTAAGGTAGAGTCCAACCAATTATTGCATTGATTCCAAAATACGAAGTACTCCACCCACCGAAGTATAACATCGAAATTAAAATTCCACTAAATGCTCTAGCGAATTCATTTGAGAATTAAATTTTAATACAAACTAGATTACTTAGGTCACTTAATAAAAAATACTACGTAGATTTAACTAAGTTTCAAATTTTGTTAACAATTTCAAGGCCACATCAGAAGTAAAGGGTGATTCACTTTTGAAGCGTAAGGATGGGAAGTATGGCTGTCCACTTTGTTCTAAATCCTATGCCGGCAAACATAGTATGAAAGAGCATCTGAGGAATGCCCACACATCTTCCCAACAGAAGTACGTGTGCTCTGTCTGTCAAAAAGAGTACGGTTGGAAACATGCATTGGACAGACATATTAAATCAAAACACGCCGCCAATTGACTGGTGCTGTCGAGTGATGACAACAAGTTAATCGAAGGTAACTTTTGAAGATATCTATTACTCTAAATCTAATCTGAAGTTAAAGTGAATATATTTTTGGTTAAAATAAAAGTAAAATAGTAATCAAAACTTCTTTGGTTTTTATCGTTATTTTAATTATTTAAACATTTTTTCCTGTCTTTCAATTTCCTGTCCAAACCTTTTTAGACTCAATACTGAGGAGTGAATGAGTTAAAGGTTTGAGACTTTTTTATTTGAACTAAAAATCTTTAATCTCATCGATTGGAAAAAATACGAAAAAGTATTTTTCAATTAATTATAATTAGACACGAATTGCTATTTAGACGATTGATTGGCTTTAAAATGAAGAAAGTAAAGCAAAAAACTATCTTTAAATATATTTTTGTGAATAAAAAGGTTATCGACTTTCATATACTGTTTATATTCAGTGAAACCCTTTTTATTTGTGAATATTTACTGTTAAGTGAAAACTTAATTTTTATTTTTTAATACCATTAAAATGTTTAACTTTTCTCGATATCGGACTCACTATTAATGATGTGATTTCTTGTTTCCAAAAAAACAAGAGTTTAAACATCAAAATAAACTGAAATTCAATTCCAAATGGGATTAAAACCAATTAAATAGAATGAGTCGAATATTTATTAGCTTTTCAGACATAACATTGAATGAGGGATGTGAAAGGTCAACTAGAGACGATTCAACTAAAAACTAGACAAGAGAGGAACAGTTTGAGAGAGCTTGGTCGAATTTTACTCATAAGAATATGAGAACTGGAATAAATGCATCAGTAATTCAGAACTCATTAATTCTATAAATTTTATAAAGATTTTGGGAAAAATCAAATGAAAAATCAAGTGATGAGTTAAAAAATAGATTTTCAAAGAGAGGGAGAGGGAGAGGGAGG
>JAQFXL010001289.1:0-12792 GCA_034693445.1 Edwardzetes edwardsi | reverse complement strand
AGAGAGAGAGAGAGAGAGAGAGAGAGAGAGAGAGCGAGAGAGAGAGAGAGAGAGATTTTGGTCAGGAATTTAGTCTTATTTTGCGAACATTTTAGTTGACATTTGTTTTTCATCAAAATTCATTGAAAATACCCGACATATTCTGTTATAATCTTGTGCAATTCAATATTTATTCAACAACAAAGTTGAAATCTTACAGCTGTTGGACTGGGGATAGCCCAGGGATGATGTGATGATAAAATACCGGCACAAGCCTAGATATTGATCTTGGCTATTCCACTGTTTAACTCGGAAATTGAAAACTTTGTTTTGTATAATCAAACGGAGTTTAATGAACAGAAAAATTGCATTAAGTTTTCTTTTGAATAAAATTGGATTAAATTGTTCGGAGAACTATTACCGGCTATTATTTAAATTAGTTGTTATTCGGGTTTTCATTAGACTCTACTTTCTTATTGCCATTAAAACAAAATGTTAACTATTTTTGTATCTTTTTCTCAAACGACTACTCATTCATTCACTGCACCGGCATTTGAACCGGCATTTCATCCAAGACTTGGATAACACTTAACCACTCATTCGTTAATTAAAGGATGAAATACTAAAAATTGTTTTATTTATGTCCTAAACGAGGAAAACTCAGTTAGTTATTCAAATATACAACTAGGAAATCAAACATTTCTTTCATTTTTTTTGGTAAAGTGATCAGGGTAAATCCACCTTTGTTGTGAGTCAGGCAACTTAAGGAAATAGCTCCTTGCCAATTAGCAGGAATTAAGGCATTTTCATCACTTTCAGGCTCTAATGTCTATGAAATTTAATCCATAAAAATAGTAATTAATTGCAATTATTTTTCTGAAGTCTACGAAAATGTCATTTAATTGATTCAAATAATAATCTAATTTTTTGGTCTCCTTTTGTCTCAACTCATCACTCATTTCTTTGCTGACAATCTCTCTCTGAGAGTCAGTCCATTCATTCCTCTCCGAGTCTGTGCTCATCAATACCGAAGAGATGTGAGACGCCATAAAACAATGAAAAAAGCAGAGAGTCATTAGAGGATAGGGAGGGCTCTGATCATAAAAAATACATAACCAGAACATCACTACTGCAATGACGACAATAAACTATTTATGATATTTACGAAACACATAAACAGAACTTTCGTCGAATACAATGAACCCTCACTATAATGAGCACTAAATTGTATTTTAATTTAAGGTTATCTTGTAAATTTAATAAACCATGGTACACTAATTTGTGAAGCAATTATGTACACAGATGAATTTTCCCAATCCCCAGCATATTGCAGTAAAGCAGTTGAACAAGGCCAATAACGGTACTTTTTGACTGCTCTCACAACAAACTGAACATGTTTGTGATACGAGATGAATGAACATCCATGATCATCCATGAAAATCCATGAACATCCCTGATTACCACTGATCCTCGAGCATAGAAACAAACTATAAAAAAGAACTGTTCTTTTGTTTTATTTTTATTTGATTTTTGATCTTTTGTTTGGTTTTGCTTTTAATGTAATTTGTTGTTAGGATTACTGTTTAGTATTATTTTCTGCGTTTAGGTCTACAGAAGTTGAGAAGACATCAGACATAAGCATTAAAATCACTTTAAGAGCAACGCATCCGAAAAAAGCTCAGATTCTTTATGTCTTCTCAAGTCTACTAATAGCACATAACAGTGGTGTTGAACACCAGAACCCGCACCCCAGCCAACACATACACACCTCTTCCTGTGCTATAGACAAGACATTTGTTTGAAAACATCCAATTCTGATAGACATTCAAAAAACAATTTTCTATTTTCACTTAACATTTCTCATATAAAACATAAAATGTTTTCCCATAGAAATCAAAAATACATTCAAAACATTAATAGAATTATTATTATGTTTTGCATGACTTGAGGTAATTCTCAGAGAAGTTTTCATTACTGAAAGAGACTGAAAAGAGTTGGACTCACTATAAGTCTCTTCACTTGATTTGAATGATTAACTCATATTTGGTTATATAACCGGAAAAACTGCTTTAATTTAAAGTTATTTTTATTAGTTTTTAAAGTAATCTTTAAATTTATTTATTCAGTGAACTCTTCAGAAGATCCAAAGCCACTGAAAAAATACAAATATATTATAAAAAACTAAACTTTGCTTCCACTCCACTCAGACTACTAATGGATCCTAACATTGAATTTACATAATTAAACTCAGAATTTGTTAAACAAATTTGTTGTTCTAAATACAGGGATGACCAAGATTCAATTGATTCACTTCGATGCACATGTAATTTGCGATGAGGGTTGTGCTCATCCCTTAACACTCTCCGTTAAAGATCATTCATTTATTTATTTATTCGTTCAACTCTTCCCTCTCTTTTAAATCATTTTAAATGAGTAATAATTTTGCCGATAAATTTGTTCCGGTTCAATATTTTGAACACATGAATGAAAGATTGAAAGACCTGTTATTTATGTCACTCCTTATTATTAGATTCAGTTATCAATATCCAATTGATTTCTTAAGCAAGGTCTTTGGCTGGATGACTAATCCAGGACAAAGTTTCAATTCCTTGATGATAAGAGGAAAAACCTTATCACGAGGAATTATCAAGGAAGATGCTAGATGATTATTTCTTTGCAAAATTACTACAAAACCACTTTATTTGACTAATATTTCAGGTCAGACCACTTGGGGTGAAAATTCACCTGAAATTTCAATTAAAAAATATTAATGAGTTGCGCACAGAATAGATTGAATAAAACAATGTTTGCGCTACTGAACGCTTATCAATCGTATGATGTCTTCTCAGTCCAATAGTGCTGACCTGACATCCGGTCCCTAAATCTAATGAATTAAATTACAGCCAAATCTGCATTAAATCTAAAGTAATATTAAACTTAAATAAATCAAAATTATTTAATTAAATAACATTCAAAACATCAATTCGTTCGGCGCTTAAAATGTATTCAAAATCTTTTTAATCATATTCTGCAAGAAATCTGAAATAATTATAATTATTAAGGCTTTTAAATAAAAGCCAGGAAATGATATCAAATTAAACGAAAATATCTATTAAGGGGGAAATTTTTAGTGAAAGAGTACTTTTAATACTTTTATAAGAAATGATTGTAAAATCAAAAATTGTTTTCAAGTTGGATATAAACAGGAAGTTCTATAAAAGTTATAGAAAATTTGATATCAAAAGTTAAAGGAAAGTAAAACTGGTCCGGAATCGATTGCACAGACATAAGGAGCAAAAATAGATGAGCATTGCACATTTTTGCATCCATTTTTTAAAGCAACCACTGCTATTTCGTTAGGCCATTAGAATATGGATTTTCAATTTAGTCTAACATTTGCCTAAAAAATAGCGCACAAAACGAAAATTTTCATCATTGAATCCAACATCTGTGATGATCAAGATCTTTGCTCCTAATCTTTGTTTATAAGACCACTAATGGAATTGAAATTTCGTTCCTTAAGTCTTAAGGGAAAACATTTGAGACATTATTTCTATATATTCTGTAATAAATTAATCGTATTATTGTTGAAAATGTTTTTCAATATATTAAGTAAAGTTCTTAGGGTTTGATAAGAAGAATGAGTTGGTTATTGTAGATCTCAAGAAGCTTATGACTCGATGAAAGTCTTGGTGATCACTCGAATTAGACATATATTTTGTCTATAGAACTATAGAACTATATATATAGAAGAGTTCGAAAGTGCTTTAATCCAATTTTGATCTAATGTTATATTCCTTTTGTTTTTCATTTTCATTGCAACACATATTGAAAGCCAAAATATTTTTACCCCATTTTTTACTCTGATTTCTGTCCGACTGACTGATTGTCTGTTTGTTTTACATCAGAAATAATAACATTAGAATAGAAGAGAAGGAAATCGAAAAATAATCGATCGATAGACGAATGTTTAACATAGACTTTAAGACAAAGAATCACATCTTATATAAAGAATCTCATCATTTGTTTGAATAGAAAGAAAAGAAAGAATTTTTAGATTTTATTCTCTTTATTCAGTGTTAAAATTGTTTGAAGACTGATATCTAATGCAAAGAATTGTTTTTTATATTCTCTATTATATTACGATTCAATGCTTTGCTTTTCTTATCAATCAATGCTTTGAACAAAAAGGCAAAAAAGGAAATTTCAATTCAGTTGTATTTTACCGTCGATTTGAATTTGATATCAGATTAAGAGCCAAGAAAAATGTGAAGCAATTTATTTCTTAACACAAAATGTAATTATTTATTAGGTTTGATGCGAGCAATGCAGGCGTTAAATGAGTTAAACAGCTTTTCATACAAAAATTTCTAAACTTTGAAACCATTTTTTCTCTCCAGTCCTTCCGTTTACAGCAATAAACAGATTTCAACATTTTTTACAAACATTCGGAACAATACATGACTTTTTCAAAACTAATTGAAAATATTTGCCCAAAAAATTGAATTATAGTTAATTTATTATCAGAGAAAGATCGTGCGCAATTTTGTTCCTTAGTTTTGCACTATCTTTCATTCGGATTCATGTTTGGGCACCGGTAGTGATTACCAGTTATTTGGCCATTAGCTCCTGTTTTCTAAACCATTCCAACGTATATCTGGAATGTTGTGATTTTCTCTCGACTTCAGCAGTAATGGACATTCCTTTTACTGATTATATTTTCGATCTAGTTTACTTCATTGTCCTTTGATTGAGATAACTGTCCTCTCTTTTTCGAGAGACAGACAGACAGAGAGAGAGAGAGAGAGAGAGAGAGAGAGAGAGAGAGAGAGAGAGAGAGAGATCAGGTGCTATTTACTTGATTGACTGATTTCGACACCATTTCCATAAAATTATTCCCATGAAAAATTATATGATTGTAATCTATCTAGATTAGAGTGGAATCATCCATTCAAAGAATTAGCTGATAATTTTCTTACGCTGATGATTAATAACTTAGTTATTTGAAATTCATCTGTATAATTTATCAAGGAAGTTGCGAATTCACTAAGATAATTTAATATTATGTATCTTGATCATTGAATTGATGAACAGATTTAATTATTTTGTATTTTATTGAATTTTTTCTGTCATATGAAACCAAAGTCATTACAGAATTGAAAACATCTTAAGGTCTGATTCATTGTGAGCTCAGGTATATTAAAATGGAAGCTCTGGTTCAGTGCAAAAACAAGATGTATATAAGCAGTCAATTTCTTTAATGATCAATCCCTCGAGCGCTCGGCTCTTAATTCTATCTCTTTTTACTTTTTATCAACCAATGGTTGTCCTCTCCTTCTCTCTCACACATACAGTCTGTGCACTAATAGCTTTTGGAAAGAAGACATGCCCTCAAAGAGTCTGAAGCACAGAATAAATGTAAATGAATTTCATATTAGAAGTACTTTTATTTAATTTAAGATTTTTTTTCAATTTTTCATTAGCCATATGCATAACCTTTCAATTTAAGTGCAGATATATGTGCAATAGGGATGTGCTCTATCTTTTAAAAGCTCAGAATAAGATCACCAAAGCATTAGTGGAAAAATCTTCATAAATATTTAAATATATTTTTTCTCTTAGTTTCTTATAATTCGAGTGCTGTTCAAACTTAACCGAAAAAGTCATGTCTTTTCCTATGAATTGTCGATTTGCTGTAAAAATAAACTTAAAGTCTATTAAAAATTCATTTCTGAAAATTGACTTTCAATACATGAGATGAGTCCCAAATTGAAAGAGTATTTTGGATTTTATTTGAATATCCCTAAAATTAAATACTACCAAGGTATTTAAATTGAATAAATTATCGATTTCCCGTCAAATCACCAGGGTTTCTCAAAAAAAAAAAATAAAATGTCGGAAGTACTGCCATTTTCGTAAACCCATTCAATTTTGAACTGGATTTTAGTTGGAATTCATTAGAGACTCAAAAGTTGAGTCAAAATTGATGGAAAGTCATCTATTTAAAAAGAATCATATTTCTCTTATAGTCAATGTGCTGGATAAATGTTCAATTCCCTGACCAACTTCGCTGTAAAATCATTCTAGAGAAATAAATTGCAAGTTTGTCGGCATTTATTTAATTGTTCAAGATGTTACTGTTCACCTGCTATTACCCTGGAAGTGATTCTGAAAATTGAACTGAAACTGAATCAATCATTTCTTCAAAATTATCACAAAAGTAACCAATAATTCGGTTAACGAACCAATAAATTGAGTCTTTGATGAAAATTCCGGCTCTGAATCGTTGAATACTTTTGAGAACTAATATCGATATAAAAGCCATTAAGATATCACTGAAATTGAAGAAAGAATATCCGAAAAACTTCTTTTCAATTCCTTATTATGTATTTGATGTGAAAATAATTTTAACCATAAATAGAGTATTGAAAAAAACCATTGAATTACTATTTTTGAGAAAATATTTTCACTTCAAAGAGAAAACATTAAAAAGACTGAAATAAAATTTAATTAATCTTTCCTTTTATGACACAAATCTCTTCACATAATTCGTGTGAATAAAGGAAAGAAAAATTTTCACTCAATTTATGAAATACTTTAAAACACTTTTCATTTTCTAATACTTACTAATAATGTGATAAAAGCTGGATATAAAAGAATTACCAAGCTTATTTTTAGCCAAATTAAGATAAATTTCACAATAGATTTGCCGAAATTCTTTGCAGATTTTCATCAAAATAAGTAGAAATGTTTGAATATCTCTTCTCTTCACACGACTACCGATCGTAAGCCTGAAGTGTAGTTAAAAGATAAGTCTTTTGAATCAAGTCTTAAGTAGTCTTCATTAGGCCTACTGTTGAACTAAAATCGCAGCTACTGATAGTCGAGAAAAGATACCTCTATCTCTCTCTACTCAGCCTAATTATATGGGTCGTAGTCCTGTACACCGGTGTTCATGCAATTCATGTCTCAAACATTTTTTAATGTATGGCCAGAGAGAAGAGCAAAAAGTTTTTGCTCTCCGTTTAAATGAAGTACAAAATAATGTATTTTGAAGTTTTAGGCAATAGTTTTGCAGATGAGATGAGAAAAACTTTGTGCTGTTTTGTTGATCTCTCTCTCTCTCTCTCTCTCTCTCTCTCTCTCTCTCTCTCTCTCTCCCCCTTTTCCCTCTACTAAATGCGCTGAGAGTGAGAGCACCAGGAGGTTATAGTTATATCTAGAGGGCAACCTAATGTTTTAAATGGTTGCGCTCCGGGCAATGGATGGCCTTCGACCTGAAAACGTGAAACTCATTTCAGTTGTAGTTTAGTTTTGGTTTTAGATTTTGGTTTTTCGGTTGATCTGAGCCCTGATCCGAGTCTTTTGACTTTTAGAAGTCTATCTCTCCTATGATTTTGCTCCGAATCTGAGTCGATGTTTTCGTGGAGAGTGAGAGTCAAGTATAGGGACTGAGTGTCGGCACTACTCTTCTAATGATTATATGATTATGAGAATCAAAGGACAGAATATTTTCCAAACATATTTTGAATAAATATTTCATATCTCTGTCATATTAATTGGAAAATTAGGATTTTATAACTAAAAACAAGAAAATATAATTTGAATTCATAATAAGCATCAGGGTCAATTTTGTCACTTTCTCACGATTCTGCTGGATGTCTAAACATTTAAGAACTGATATCTATTTATTGATAGCTCATTAAATTTATTGAAATATTCATTAACTTGATAAATATTCTCAATTGTTTTCTTTTTTCATTTTAGGTAAGTCTTCATACTTTTGGAATTTGCGATCAAATGATTGCCAAAAATAATTGAATTTCTAATGAAAACCAATGCATTCGTTGACATCAAAATCGTAAGACTCAGAGCGCAAACCAAAACTGCTGTAAATGTTTCTGATTTATACCCCATTGCTATGAAATATCAGTGAAGACAATCTTCGCGACACAACTGTACACAACTGTCATATCTCTTGAGTCTCATCTGCAGTCACTCTGAGTCCTTGTGAAACATTTATTCAAATTAATGCCTCCAAATGTTTTCTGAACAGAAAAATATGTCTCACTTTTGACTTTGAAAATGACTCACTCTTTATAGTAATGAGATTTTTATAATTTTAAATTTATTTTCCGATGAGACTCTCATGTGTATCGCTAAACTATCGTGGTGAATTCGATGTTGACCTCCAATTGTTTTATATCGAGAGATCAGAATGAACTCAATTTTCTCTTCAACTGAAAGTCATGTGAAAAATCACATTCAAATCATTTTATTGCATCGAAAATAGTTTTTTCGTTAAGTCTTCTCATTTACCCCAAGAAAAAATTGATCGGAATTTCCGCCTCTGTTTCTCTCACATAAGAAATATTATCCCTGACTATAAACCCGATCTTTTATTCTAAAAAACTTCAATTATATTCTATTTTTAGGCCATTTCAGTGATGAAAAGTACAGATTTACTCAATTATTGTAATTTTTCAAATATTCAAACATTAATCCCTTTATTATAATATTTGTCACGACTTTTATTAAAATCAAATTAAAACAATAATTGGTTTCTCCGACCGATTCTGCAAATGATTAAAATGAGTCGCATTTGAATCTCAAACTAAATCTGACTTTCATTTGAACATTAAATTATAAAAACGCTTTAATTACAAACTAAATAACTTCTCTTAGATTTCGGGGATATTTTGATATAATTATATCCAAAGTCTGGTTAAAAGTGGACTCAGATATGAGAATAAATATTATGATTTGCGATAACTTTTGATTTATTTAATGTTTTGTTTAGTATTGAATCTTATCTATGATTTGATATGAGTTCATAACTTCTTTGCGATTTTCTAAGCGACACATCTCTGACACCAGAATAAAGCGAATGACAGCCCACTCAGAGACTGCAATCAGAGTATATAATTGTGTTTATCGGTCCTGACTTATGGCCAGAGTCAATGATTCGACCGAAGCTAACTTGTTGATAGTGTCTCCACTCCCCCGGACTTACTAATTGAGAGACAGTTTCCTGAGTCAGATCTCCATTTAATTGGGATTTAATTTTTTCATAACTTGTGTTAATAAAAGGAGTTTTCCCTCACAACTGAAGATAACATTTAATTTATTTGCAATTATATGAGCGTAGGTTTCACTCGTTTTTTAGGACCCCTTTTGTATACCAAACATTAAATACACAGATATTACAAAATTTATTACTTTCTCTCCCTTTCCTTCCTCGGAATCATAAGTATTATATTATATCTCTTTTTCTTAATCTAATTATGTTTTTTGATAACTTCTTTATTATTTATTATTCATGAGTTTGAAAAACGCAAGACTCAATTATTCTCATATTTTTATCAAATCTATTTTGTTTTGTTTTGGTGATTTTAGTTAAAACTAAGGCTGTTTCTTAAACATTGTATAACCATGTTCAAAAATATCAGGTGGAACACAGGTTACACCCATAATAAAACTCAATAGAAACGAAATAACAGACATTGAAAGCAAAAATAATGTCATTTTAGAAAATATATTACATTTTGATTTAAATAAAAAAATGTCTGATTTTTTGATTTAATCAATTTAATTATCAGTGAATTAGATGAGACCTAGAACATTTCTTTACAATTCCGGGATATTCATCTTCTTAATTGATGAATGTTTCACCTTGGGCACAATAATCTTTATTCTTCCAATTAGTTTTAAATCTGAAAATAATAAAATTTAATTAGTATTTTCTCATATATTAATACCTGTCTTAAATTAGTTCCAAATTTGAAGATTTCGTTTCACCAAACAATTTATCTAATGATCCGAAAAATTCTTTTCTTAAAATATAAACAAAAAAAGTAATTCAATTAAAGCAATAAAATTTGAATCGATTTTCAAAGCAATAACTCCTTTATTCAGTTCATGAGAAACGAGCAAAAAAAGTCATGTTATAGCTAAATAAGAACTAGGACATTCAATATTAAACAGATCGCTGATAGTCCAGTGAGTCGTGAGATAATTCAAATCAAAGCAAAATAAAAACATAGATTTCATTCAAGAAGTTTCTAAGCATAAAACTGTGACCACCAAGGTTTTTATTATGAGTATGTTATTACATATTTGACCCATTATTGAAATATCCGAGCATTCATTGCAAATAGTATCCAAATTGGAGGGAAATTAACCTCAAGATACACAACTGTCATGATTTAGGGAGAGATCTATAAGCCTGGGTGATCAGCACCGATAAAATATGATTCCTTAGAGTGAAAAAACATAAAAATTAGATAATGATTGAGATTATGGTAGACTTCACATGCGATCAGAATGTTTATTAATCATAAGAGCACAGCATAAAAGCAAACATAAGCATCTAATCTATTCAAACACAGCACTAATATCAAGTGATCACTAGTTCGCAGCCTATGATCGACACGATCTTAACCCCTATTACCGAAGCACTATATGCCGGTCCACTTTTCAGAAGCATTGAAATGAGTGTTAGAAATGCCTTACTATTGATTGCCATCCATTGCATTGCATTGCATTGAATCGAAAAAAATGCTTTTAAAGTAAATTCAGTTTTTCATGAACTCAAAACATTCTTCGCTTATATCTACTGATATGAAGTGCACACCATATTAGAGAAAAATGTTGGCAAACACTGTTGGAGAGCATATCCTTAGTGGACATCATAATCATCATCATATGCTGTCTCACGACTATGAGTTGAGGCCAACGGACGACCAAATAATCAAACTTTCGTTTTAATTGCTGACATTTGAATCAACATTAAAACAATTTTAGAATAATTTGAAATAATCTGTTATTGGCTCTTATAATTAAGAGTCAAGAACACATTTTCACAGACTTATACTAGATAATTTTATCGATTTTCAGTAGCATTTCAAACATTTTACTTCAACACAAATGTTACTCAAAATTGTTTTGATTGCTTCAAATTTTCTTAGATTTAAAGAATTAAATTTAATTTCAAACATCACCCAAACTATTGAAGCTTTTGTTTAAGTTAACGAGCAATTAGAGCAAGCACAATCATCTCAAAAAATTTAAAAATTTTGAGAGAAAAAAATCTAATAAATGTTGAATTTAATGAAAACTTTATGCAAATCTCTTACATCTAAAGCAATGAATAAATCCATTGAATGCTATGGAATGTGAATTCAAAATTGATTTGAAAATTAGCAGCTAATTGAGCAAGACTATTTCAGACTATTAGCTAAATAGAAAATTGCATTTAGCTATCCAATTAATTTAGGTTTCTCATTTCAATCAAATTGAATTTTTTTATAAATTGGCTAAATTGCCGGTTTAAATATTTTACCTATCAAATTAGTAATTACCAAACTCATCAAACAACTTCAGTTTATACATTTGCAGCAACCAATAACTGAATTGAAACTGGTTATTTATGTTAAAGCCTCTAAAAATGACCATTTCAATTTTTATCGCCTTCAATAAGTCAATAGAAAATTTCGCATTTAAACTGAGCGCCGGAAGGCATGAAAAATATATTTGAACTTTTTTGAAGCCCCATAATCGTTTTATAAAAAGTGTTGTGGGCTTTGAGAGCACTGATAGGCTCTGCCGTTGTGCTGTGCAGTCAAAAGTCGTGATGAAGTTCATGCGGATGCGAATTATACTCATATATATATATATACTCATATATAAAGTCGCATAATCTCTGCTCATCTTATCTCAGAATTTTGTAATTTTTTCATTCAGTTTCTTATGAGATATGCTAACCCCTAACCCATATGTAGCTGTGGTCTACACTAGTATTTATAAATAAGAGGCTGAGCGCCAGTTTGATAGATAAATGTCTTGTATATAGTATTTTGCAGAAAGAATATACAAATTACTTATTCCCTGAGCTATCGTTAATACAGTCAAACTCCCAAATAAGGCACTGACTTTCCGTTTAATAAACATTTTTTAGATAAACATACTTTTGGGCAATGCGTGGGGTTTTCATGTCTTTCATAATTAATTTCATTATCTCAACGGAAATTATTATTGTTTTTAATAAAAATTAAGTGATTTTTCCTTTAATTTTAATTTGAAAAATAAGAGCCGGACCTAACTGTCCGTCCCTTTATTCATCTCATCCTCATTATTAGCTATCAAAGTTTCATAAATAATTCAAAAAACACCAAAAACTGTTTTTCACTTTTTCTCTACACTAATATTTTTGAACTGAGTTTGAAAATACAAAAATCGATGATAGACTCAAACATGAGGCCATCAAAAATACAGGGACGGCAGAGGGGGAAGGAGTGAGAGGGAAAACAAAAGTCGTGTCGGGCATGACTTTCACGGAATCGGTATTCAATTTTATAATGATTTTATACCATTTTGAGGACTACTTTTGCCATAAATACCTTAACGCAAAGCAAAGCAAAGCAAAAAAAAAAAAATGAAAAATTATTATTTTTTTGAATTCCTATCCATTCTATCACTTAATGAGTGAATAGTTTTTCAGAACTAATAGTATTAACTTCTGTTCAAAAAAAAATATAATCGCAACTCATTATAGAAAGAGAGAGAATTTTTAATAACTTTATACTCTCCGCTAATTTACTTGATTTCATTTGAGACCCCGATCCGGTTAATGGTCAGATTTCTGAGAAAAGTGAGTTATGCCATTCAAACCCATATTTCATGGCCTTCTTGTTCTTAATCGCAGCGAATCCGATGTTTTATTTAATAATTAGGGTTTTCTGAGAAATGATTTCATTTTGTCATTGAATTCGATTTAATGAATGCAAGTCTTTGTTTAATACATAAAACCGATTA
>JAQFXL010001288.1:0-12810 GCA_034693445.1 Edwardzetes edwardsi | reverse complement strand
TTTTACATTACCTTGGCTAATGTCAAAAGTTGACATAAAAATCAGAGCGTTATTTATGTGAAGACAACAAATGTTTTGTTTTCATCAAATTGTTGTCAAAACGCTTGAATTTTGACCAAAATTATACCGAAATTACACCGAAATTATACCGAAATGAGCGGAGATTTCGAGTGTTTTGTGACAATTGGCGATAAAAAGCAATCCATTTATTTGGATAAAGACATCGATAGTGTTATCTTCAGTGATGTCTACAAACAGTTGACGCAATTAAACGTCAAACCCGTCGTCTCTTTCGATAACTATATTTTTGAAGTAATTATTAATTTATTTTAATTCAAAACATGTTTTTATTTGTCATTAATTAAAAAAAATTAGTGATTAATAAGAATTAATTTCATTTTAAAAGTCAATGTTTTAGTAAAACAAACTTTTAAGAGTTTGTATTCATTAAAACGCGAATCGACTGTATTTCTAAACTTCAAGCGATTGTTGTTTAAATCAAATGTTAAAATACAGTCGACTTATGTTTTAATCTGAAGAGATTTCTATAACTTCTTGTAATCACTTCAATAGGTGTTCGACTTTGAAGACAATTGCTTTCAAAGGCTGACAAGTGTTGAAATGCCGATCAAATACTTGTCCAGAATTCGGGTTTTGCCGAAAAACTCGAATAATGAGACAAATAATAGACCGAAAAGTTTTAAACCAAAGTTTAATAACAATTTGTTTAATACACAACTCATTAATGAAAATCAAGTCAATGAAGAGTTTTTTAATGTCGGAGCGGAGGACGAACCAAAGTCTGTCCCAAAAAGACCTATTCGTCCAAATCGTTGGCATAACTATAATAACCCACTTTATTCTGAGCCAACCCCCGAAGAAGTAGAAGAGTTGGAACTGAATGAAGACTTTTATAACAGAGAAATGCATTTCAATACAAATAAACGAATGAAATTTAGAGGTTATGGTGACTACGGCGCCGATGGCTTCGAATATGACTATTCTGGGTCACTGGCGCCGACACCAAAGCCTTATGTGAGGCGATCAGATATAATAGAACCAATTGCCGGTTCCTCTTTCACAGACCCATATGGAGAACCTCCTCCTCAGCCGTACTATCGCCGCAGGAATGATGATTACCACAGTTTTATGGGTCCTCCTGAAGAAGAATATCCATCTTATTATCGGCCTAATAACCAGCCATTCAATTTCAGACCAGACTCCTCGCAAAATATGGGTTACAGACATGACTTCAATCAAGGAATGAGTTTTAGACCAAACTTTACACCAAATTTTCGGCCAAACTTTCCTCGAAATCCGACTTTTGGTTACAGAAAACAAATGAATAGAAATCCTAAACGAAGGGAACAAAACATTTCTCAACACAACTCAGAGTCAGAACCCAGTAATGAACCGGAGTTCATAAAAAGCCCCAAAACCCTCAACAGTTTGAGAATAAATGGCTTTACTCTGGAAGTAATCAATGGATTTGAGTACTACTTCTGTGAATTTTGTGAAATAAAGTTCAAACCCGTGTTTAAGGCCTTTAAACACATTCAGACTGATTTGCACCGAAAGAATAGCAGCGAAAAGAATTTGGATCCGTTGGACAAACTCTTGTTAGTGAAGACGCAGCGCATCGGAAGCGAAGTTCCGATTCTTCGACGACAAGAGATGAGGAAAATCTCAAAATTAGATAAACAAAAACTAGTCAGACATGGAATCAGAATTAAAGACGCGACCGGACCCCAGGCCTATATCTGCATCAGATGCTGTTCCTCATTGTCTTCTTTGGAGGATTGCCACAAACATTACGATAAGTTCATCGAAATCAATAAATCGATTAATTATCCGAAAGACTACCACTTATTAACTGAAGACAATAGTCTGCCAAAAGTTGAACTCAGATATCGTCGTATTCTTAATGCTTTGGAACTTATTATTGAAGACAACAGATCTGAAGAACAATTGAAAGAATTGATTCTATTGCGAGACGAAGGCGTTGTCCTCAAAGAGTCCATCGATGGCTCAAATAAGAGATACTATTCATGTCTTGTATGCGACAAACGCTTCGACACAAATGAAGAGGCGATAACTCACAGCAAAAGTGAGGAACACCTGAAGAACCGGTCGCCCAAACGCTATAAAGGACTGGACAAAGCATTCCTTATGGATAGCGAACGGAGTAATCAAATCGAAATAGTTTTGGCCCGAAAACAAGAACTCGAAAAAATCCGATTCTTCACAAAAGAACTGAATATCGAACACGGAATCCGTTTGAAGGACGGCATCGGACCCGAGGCTTACTTCTGCAACAAATGTGACGAATGGTTTGACTCTTCAAATATGGTTAGAATACATGTCGACCACTACGACAAACGAGTGATCAATGAGTCCACTGAAGAGTTTCTCATCGCTTCCGCCAAAAAGCAAATGGAATTACTATTGAGAGGAGAGAAAAGCAAAACAGAAGAACCGGTCTCTAAACCCGATGCAGAGGAAGGCGGTGCAGAACAACCGACGTTAGAACCAAAAAATGATAAAATCGTTTCAGAGGAACCGATGATAAAATCAGAAGAAGGCGTCGCAGAAGAACCGGCTGTAAACACAAATGTAGAGGAAGTCCTCACAGAGGAACCTATGATTAAATCAGACGGAGAGGAAATTGTCGCACAAGAGTCGGCGGTAAACCCAAAAGGAGAGGAAATCGTCACAAAAGAAGTGATCGTAAAACTAGGAGAAGAGGAAGAAGGCGACGAACAAATGGACTTCACTGCCGATGAAGACAACAATTTTCTTAGTATTGAAAACTGTGAGCAAAGGTTTGCAGAGGAAGGCATCAAAACGTTGTTTACTAATAACGACAACCGAAACAAGTATTACGATATCTTTTGTGATATTTATTTCAAAGACGAGGAACAGGCAGTCTATCACCTCAACAGGTCTTTTCACAAACGAATTATGTCCGGAGAATTCCTTAGTTCTATCGATAAGACCTTCTGTGTGTCCACTAATCGTATCAATGAAATAGAAGTGGCGTTGAGTCGAATCCAAGTACTCGAAAGGCTGGCCGATGAAGTCAAGCAAAAGTTCACCGAAGAAGGCATTCGACTCAAGGATGGCATCGGAAGAGAAGCTTTTTGGTGTCTACTCTGCAATGATTCCATTCTGTCCCCTAATGTTGAGTCCGGTTCTTATTCTTTCATTAATCACATTAATTACAATCCAAAACACGTGGAACTACTCATTGGTCAGAATAAGTGATTATTCGCTCAATTAAAACATTAAAACATAATTTCATTTTATTTTCAATAAACTTTGGTTTCAATTATAGAAAATTTCTCGAAAAATATTTCCCTTTTATAACAAAATTAAAACATTAAAACAAATTATAATTAATTCAAATATTAGTGAAAAGTGTTTATAATATATTGAAGTTCTCATCCATTGATGAAATGCCAATTGTCTTATTCATGTCCGCCAATTCGATCTTCATATCACTGATTCTTCTCTTTAAATCGTCTTCATTCGGAGCAAAGTCTTTATATCCATTAATTCTGGTCTTTATGTCAATTAATCGGTTTTTCAATTCTTCGTTGTTTTCTCTCTTTTGTTGCAACGATTCTTCGGTCAAATCGGCAGTGAATCCAATGCTCGAGAGATACTGTTCTCTCGTTTTTATCACATCTTTGTATTGATTGAATTTAGTCGAATAGAACTTCATGCTGTCCTTTATTTGATTTTCAAATGAGGAGTTTCTCTTAATTTCCTGAACTGAATGATTCAACTTTTCCTTTATTGAATTGACATCTGTTTGCAAGTCTTCTAATAATTTATCCATCGATTGATTGGTTCGCTTTAACTCATATTTATCCGAAAGAGATATCAGTTTATCGCTAATAGCGACGTGTTCTTCGTTTGGCGAAAGGTCTTTAGGGTTGACACCAAATACAACAAATGCCTTCGAAAGCAAATCCAAATACTTCTCAAAAATTTCAGTTATAAATTTGTCGACTATTTTGTCGTCCATTTGTTTAAGTTGTGAGACAATCGCTAAATCTTTAGACAATTGTTCAATAATTTCACTGGACTTTGAATTCGACATATTCTCCATTCGTTTGTATTATCTTTAAGTAGAAGTGAAATGTTTTAAAAGTCTATGAAATCATTTTATAAGGCGTTTCTCAAATCCATTGCATAAACTCTTTTCGCTCAAAACCAATGTAGAAATCGAATGACTTTGAATATCACATTTTATTGAAAGTAAAATAGACCATGGTTACCATTAAGGCATTGTGTGCACTCAAAAAGAGTTGAGTTATAACTTATAAGATGACTGACAACTAATAAATTATAACTATTAATGAGTAATACAATGCTAACAATTCATTAGAATATTAGACTTAGTTATTGGACTTTGCCTTGGTGATTCATTAATGTTACTTAAAGTTACAGTTAAATGAAAGTGATTTCTATACCAGTGATAAATAACTTTGAATCATAATTAAAGTTAAAGTTAAAACTCGTTGAATCGCCACTGAAGTCAGTCAATAGACCTAGGAATATTCCTTAAATTTTGAATACAGTTTCAATTCTAGGGTTGATATCGTGATTGTGTGCCCATCCCTGACAGTGATATCATACACTGTTTATCACTGATTGCGTCATATATTGAAGCGCTTTGTTTACAAATATTTTCAGTGATTTCACACATCTATTGAATCGACTTTTAATTAAAATCAAATTATATTGAAATCACTTTTATTTACAGACAATTGAATTGATTTTTATTTGATGTGAAAACAAATTAAAAAATGAGTTTTATTTGAATTGAATGAAACAAATGTCTGGTTTTGATAGAAAACGATTCATTGATTTGAATGAAAGGGAAGAAAATCATCTCAAATGTGGTATTTGTCTCAATATCTTCAATAATGCCGTCAACAGTGAGTGCGGACACACTTTCTGTAAACAATGCATTCAGGACTGGCTTTATAGTAATCATATGATGTGTCCCGAATGTCGACAAGTCTTCAGCACAAGAAAGAGGTCCAATGGGTTGAAAGAAAACGACAATTTGGTAGTTATCAAGAATTTTGTCTTCAATCGTAACCTCAAAATAAATGCATTCATCAGTGAATTGAAGACTAAATGCGATTTTGATTTCAATGGCTGTCAAGAAGTCCTTGAATTCGGTATAATTTCGAGTCATCTGAACAAATGTGAGCACAGGTTCTGTAAAATCTGTAATACTTTGATCACAAAAACCAATGAACACAACTGTTTCGAACTCATGAGGAATGAAAGGAATGAATGGCAACTAAAGTATCAAAAGAGTGAACAAACAGTCAAAGAGTTGACACAAAAACTCGAAAATGAGAGAAAAGAGTGGAAACAGAAGTTAGAAACAAATGAAGAATTGATACAAAAATTAATGGAAAATATCTCTTATTTCGAGAAAGAATTTAAGGAAATGTCAGACTTTCTGATGACTACAACCCGAGAAATGATGGCATTGAGTCAAATCACAGATTATATCCTTTTCGGGACATTTAAATCCGAAGCTCACAGTTTGCATGTCTTTTGCGATGGACTTAAAGTGACATTTGTTTCGGTAAACAACACCCAAATCAAACTCAAACGCAATATTCTGATCCCATTTATGGAAATACAAGAACTCATGTATTGTTCAGACAACTCATTCCCTGTTCTAATCATCAAAACTAATGCCAAACATTGTCTAAAACTACAAAAGAGTTTGTATTTGGGGGACAACTCTCCTAATAATTACAAACTTGACGTCAACTCAAATGGTCTTAAACTCAATTTTATTTGATTTCTTAAATTAAATTTGTTTTTCTCAGATCCAAAGCACTGGTATATTATAGTTGTGTTAAAGGAAACCATAAAAGGCTTTAACATTCGTCTGACTGAGTATTACAGTCGACTTATTGAGCCTCAAATCAAAAGCCAATCAATCGATTTGAATAAAACACGAGATTTGATAGAAAAGGCACAAAATGACAGCTCAAATGTCACTAATTCTTGGATTCCTGACTCAACCTTTAGGTTTATCAAATGTCAGAAGGAATTTGCAGGGTAATCTACTCTTCAATATCAATCGAGAGCTTACTCCTGAGTCTATGGATATTAAGAAGAAGATTATCGATCGATAATTCAATTATTTTGAACGCAATTTATAATTAATTTTTAAATATTTTATAAAATATTTAGTAAACGTTTGGAAAAAATAAACCAAATTATAAACATTTTTATTGAAATAAAGTTATTAATTATTAAACTATAGTTTTGTCTTTAAATTTGATTTTGTTGTCACTAAACCCACTATTTCTCTAAAAATACCTCTTTTTCTATAGTTAGATATTGTTGTTCTCAATCTTGCTAAACTCATAAAATTAAATTTCAGGATACTTTTAATCTAATTATTCATCAAAAATATATGGCAAACAAAATTCGGTTAATCTTTTTGTGGGTTAAAGTTGTGCTGTCATTGGGTTTAATAATTTTTAAATGTTATAAATATTTTCATGAAATATACGCAAAAATTGAGGCGTTTTTGAAGAAAAATAATTAATTTCAGCGCTTATTCACTATAAATATATTTTTAAATCTCTGATAAGATTTTTGTGTCAATAGCTGTGCAGTTGGCATACATTTCAGTTAAGAATATATTCTTTGCACTCAATTCTTAGTGTATTCCTGACCTTAGCTCATATTATGTGTATTCTTGGCATCTATTCAATTGAGTCAAACCTACTTTGAATGTCAAAAGTCTACTGAAATTCGTTTTTAGTTCAATTCAAATGAATTGATTCAAACAAATGCCTGGATTTGACACTAAATTATTTGTCGATTTGTCCGAAAGAGAGGCAAAGGTTTTGAATTGTGGTATTTGTCTCAATATCTTTGATAATGCAGTTAATAGTGAGTGCGGACACACCTTTTGTAAAGGATGTGTTCAACAATGGATAGAAAATGATCACAAAGAATGTCCCGAATGTCGGAAAAGATTTAGAGCAGTCCTTAGCTCTTATGGAATGACTAGAAGCGAGAATTTGGTCGTTATTTCAAATTTTGTGTTTATTCGTAACCTAAGAATCAATTCAATGGTCAGTGAATTGAAGACCAAATGCGAGTTCAATGGCTGCGAAGAATTGGTCGAATTCGGGCTACTTTCTGGTCATCTCAAGGAATGTGAGCACAGGTCATGTGAAAAGTGTGAGTTCGGTATCAGCAGAGTTGGCGAACATAACTGTTTGGAACTCATGAAGACAGATAGGAATGAATGGAAGGTAAAGTTCAATGAACTTAAAGACAAGAATAAGAAACTCGAAGAGGAATCAAATTCAAAGAAAGGAGGAAATGAAAAAACTGAGCAAACAATCAACGAATTGAAAGACAAGATCTCAAAACTGCAGAAAGAAATTGAAGAGATGTCCGCTCTTTTGGTGGATTCCAGTAAACAAATGCTTATTAAGAATCAATTCACTAATTATATACTTTTTGGTTCTTTCAAATGTCAAATTCAAAAATTCAAGTTAAACTTGGAAGCAATCAAAATGAAGGTCAGCTCAAAGACTGCAATTACTCCTAAAAACAAAGACATTGACATCGAATACAACATTAAGATTCCGTTCATCGAAATGCAAGAACTAATGTATTGTTCCGATCCGTCACTTCCGGCTATTATTATCAAACCAAACATTGAGACCTATCACAAACTTCAAAATATAATGTGTCTTGCTAATCATTCAGTCAACCTGGAATTGAATTCCCTAGGTGAGAAAAGCTTTCTTCTTTGTCTGTTTGAATAATCTATTCTTGTCTTCAGATATCAAGGATTGGTTTATAATAATTGTGTTCAAAGAAACGATCAAATTGTTTATCGAGCACTTCATTCACCAACAAATTGAACCAAAAATCAAATGCGAAGAAATAGGCTTTGATTTAACCCAACGTTTAATAAGAAGCGCTGAAAACAACGCAAATAATTCTTAGTTTTCATTGAAAACTATTGAATAAAATTTTTGAATTTTTCTTTTAATCAAATTCTTTACAATTCTGTCAATAAATTAACGAAAAACTTATTCCAAATGAAAGTTGTTTTTGAGTGAAACTCAATTTAAAGTTTTAATAAAAGTTCACATTTAGTCCACATTTGGCCCACAATTCCTCGATAGTCTGCAAAAAAGACTTAATTCAATTATATTTGAGTTTAAAGATTAGTAGTTGTCGTGGAGCATAACTTCAATAAATTGCAAGAATACTTGATTGGCGACAAATAGAAGATTTCAAGTTTTTAGTCGAGACTCGAATTAATTTTATTGATATTTATTTATAAATAGAACTGTATTTTAGTTAACAAAAAATGATTTTAAATTAGTAAGGCTTCAAATTTAGTCGAGAAACACAGTGAGAGTAGGCTTTACTCTCTTAGGGTTTGTCGAAAGGTTTTCACTGAATGGCAAATGTGTGGTAACTTCTTCGGTAACTGTTTCGAGATTTCGTTTAATTTCAGAACCCAATGGTTGAGTCATTTCAATACTATTAGAATGTTTTGAACCCGTCTTCTAAATAAAAATAACAATTAATACAAATGAGACTTAATTTCGGATCAAATAAGACTTACTTCGGAAGGATTGCCACTAATTTGTTGTGGAATCGATTGGTTGTCTGAATCAGAAGTTTTTTTCTTTTTCGTTGATTTACTCATTTCTTGTAGTTTTTTAATTCGGATATCTTTTAAGTGCTTTTCGTAATAGTCTTTGATTTCTTCTTTGTCCGAAATTTCGGTAATTTTCTCGAAAATGTCGTTCTTATGAGATATCATTTTTTTCAGATCTAAAATATGGATAACTTTAAGCAAATCGAAAATATTCTGATGTTTTTCATCCAATTTTGAGTTCAAGAGATCGTAATTCTGAAATACAACAGATTTTCATCAAATGTTTCAATAAATATCGATCATTACATACCTGTGCGTAAAATAGTATCCATTGATGAAACTGTTTGTAACACTTTCCTGGAAAATATGAGTCATATCCGTCGGCAATCATTTTATCAGATAAAGATTTGAAGCCTGGCGACCCCTTTACCCTACAATTCCAACGAAGATCTATATTAACAACCAGTGATTTGAAACCTTTGATTTCTTTTTGGTTTTGCTTCAGAAAAGCAATACTTGTTTCGCGTTGTTTTGAATCTCGAATATGACTCAAATGTCTGTTAAAATATTCTTTGAGCTCTCGTTTGGAAGAGATTGCAGTGATTTTATCGAAAACAGAACTTTTTCTGTTCATTATTTTGTTTATATCCAAAATATGAATAACTTTAAGCAAATCGAAGGTCTTCTGAAGGTTTGGCTCTAATTTGCCGTTCAGTTGATTGTAATTCTGAAATATAAATAAAAACATTAATTTGATTGCCATTCATATACCACTGAATACCTGTGCGTAAAATCCGGCCCATTCGTGAAATGTCTCTTTACATAATTTGGGAGTTAGAGTGGAAAAGCCGTTGGCATTTAATTTATTACAGATTAGCAGCCAATAAGGACTTATGCAGCCTTCGGCGCCCTTATTCAGATCCCAATACATATTTATAGACATAACCATTGAATGAAAAAGTTTTATATCGTTTGCAGAATCCGTCAGTTTTTTAACTAATAATTCAAAACGTTTTCTGTCTTCTGATCTCTTCTCTTCTACAGATGACTGTCCGTCCGCTCTCTTTTTCAAACTCAATTTAAGCCTCAATTTGTTGACCTTTTGGCAAATGTCTTCATTTGAATCGAAAGCTATTGATTCGAAATAATGAAAGAATGGAAACAAATTGCAGGCAATCACTGGATTCGGACAGTCTTTCAATACCTGTCAAACAATTAAAAGATAAGTTATAATAGTTTCAAATAAAAGTCCATTTAATTACTCGAATATATGTTTCGATATGTGAGTCAAATTTTTTACGCCATTTGAAAGGATCTTTTGAACAACCATTCGTTGACATATATTGAGGAATGACTCGAAGCCAATGGTCTTCCGTTATATTATTGTATTTGTTGTCTGAAATTTCAGCGATTTTTTTCAGTAATTTTGAGGTTTGTTTGAAATTCTTTATATTGTCAGCGAATCGACACTTCCGTTTCAAACGTTTCGACACTTTCCCAATGGGACAGACGTCGCAATAGTAATTGAAACGAGGGATGCCTTCGAAGCTGTCGATTGTGACGACATTTGGAGGGCCTTTTTGAGGAATATCAGAGGATTCCAGAGGTGTTAAACCAGTGAAAGAACCAAACGATTGCTCTGATATTTCATTAGTTTGCGGTGAAAGCGAAGAGCTTATGGTGTGACTCGTGGTGTGACTCGTGGTGTGATTGGCCACCAATGAACTCATCTCTTCCTGTAATTTGGGTTTTATTCGAATCACAGACTGGTGTCCAACGAAATCATTTAAAGTCTTTATTAGTAATCCTTTCGGCGAATAGTTTTCAAATATCTGTTTGAATACCAAAAATGTCAATAAATTTCAAGTGATTTGATTTAATCAAAACAAACCTCAAACTCATGAGTTGTGAAATCGATGTTTTCGTTCAGAGCTATTGAAACGATTTGTTGTATTTTTGGATAAATATCTTTAAAACTAATTAAACTCAAATCGCTTTCATTTAAAACGATTTCATATTTTTGGTCACGAATTTCAACGAAATATCCAAACTTTGAACTCATTTTTTAAATAATTTTTTACAACAAAAAAATAATACAATTTGTAAACAAATGATTCAATTGTTTCTTCATTTATGAAACATTTTTATCACAATTTATTCAAAAGTGTAATACATTTGTCTTAAGACATGTTTTAAGTAATTAATTTGATTTTGGATTAAGTGATTGAAAATGAGTTCAAATTTAAGCCGACTTTTGCTTAAGAAGTCGAAACACATGACGTAATGATAAACATATGAAAAGACCGCCACTGAGTCGGTCTTCAAAACAACAAATTGGCGCAAGTTTTGAATCAATAAAACATTACATTATATAGCTGTTATCTATTTAGATTTACTCAGTTTTACCAAATGATTACATAGTTTGCTGAATAATATTACTTTTAAATAATAAACGTAAAAATTATATAATATTTCAATCAAAATAAAAAACTTAATAATCGATGAAAAATACTATAGTTTATCAAATTCTTGTCAATTCTGTTCACTAGAGGCTAAACAACACTCAGACATAATTCTTAATTCAAGTCCATATTAAGAGGGGTGCCATTGTGGGTGAGCAAATTAACAAGATGAGAGTGATCAACCGATAAAAATTAGCCTTAATAATTAGTTGACGTTGATTACTTAATGTTTACTTAATTACTTTAGTAACAAGAATATTTATCTCGAAATCACATCCAAAGTGACTCTCAGGTGCCTCTCTTAATACGGATTTAAGTTCTTTTCGGAGAGACTTATGTTTTCGATAACAAAATTATTTGATTTGTTATAAAAATTATAATTTTTATAAATAAATTGCTATTAAATGTCTGGTTTTGATGTCAACAGATTCGTTGATTTGACTCAAGGAGAGGCCAAATATCTTATTTGTAGTATTTGTTTGAATGTTTTCAATAACGCTGTAAACAGTGAGTGTCGGCACTCGTTCTGCAGAGAATGTGTTCAGCAATGGATTGATAGCCAACACAAACAGTGCCCCAAATGTATGAAAGTCTTCGCTTTAAGGGAGAGATCTGAAGAAGGACTCTATGATAACGATATGATACTTATCGGCGATTATGTCTTCAAATATGACTTTATGGCCAACGGAATGATAAGTGAATTAAAGATATTTTGCGAATTTAAGTTCAACGGATGTGAAGAAGTCCTCGAATTTGGATTACTTTCGGCTCATCTCAAACACTGTAAGCATAGGTTTTGCAAAACCTGTGGCTTTAATGCTGACCCAAAGGGTCCGCACAATTGTATTGAACTTATGAATAATGAAAGGAAAGAATGGAAACTAAAGTTTGAAAGAAGTGAACAAAAGAATCAAATTCTTGAAAAAGAAATCCAAAATTTGAAAGACATTCTAATAAATGATTTTGAATATGCAATCAATTGAATAAAATAGTCAATAGTTTCGACAATTTATGCAAAGATCTCAAAAATCGTAAATTCTTACGATTTGAGCAAAATTTCAGTTTAAAATATCAATAAATACTATTCAAGAAATACATTTAGGATTAGGTTTTGTTTCTAATTATTCGCCACTTTTTGATCACTCGCTTCGAGTTTATAAAATTTTGAAAAATTCTGAAACCCAGACATCTGATGGTATCCTTCTTTGGTCAGAATCTTTTGATTTCTCAAATCAACTAAATTTTTATTGAAGTAATCCCTGAAGTCTTCCATCAATGATATGTCTCTAATCTTGACAAATGTTGGATCAGTCGGACTGAAAAACTGAGACAAATCCAAAATGTGGACAATTTTAAGCAAATCAAAGGTCTTCTGCAGCTCTGGCTTTACATTTCCGTTCAATTTATCGTAATTCTGAAAAATGGCAAAATTTGTGATAATATTCACCAAAAATCAATTTGAAGATTACCTTCACATAAAATTGTGTCCAGTGTCCAAAAGCACCTCGACACAAATATTCATTGACATAGAATTGTGGACAAGAGTACCGCATGTGATGCGATAGTTTTCTCCAATATTTAATAGAATCGGTTCCTTTGAAATTCCAGCCGATATTAATGTTGGCCACGATTTCGTGAAATCGCTTTATGTGTTTCGAACGA
>JAQFXL010001287.1:0-12814 GCA_034693445.1 Edwardzetes edwardsi | reverse complement strand
AATCATAGGAAAGGATCAGATTTGGAGCCAAAGATATATTTGAGGCTAAGATTAGTGAATGTTTTTCTGATCGGTGAGACTAATGAAAAAATGATTACTCACTCAAACATTAATTATATTCTCCACAAAAGCCTCAAATCTGGGAAACAATAATAGTTAAGCACAAAAAATCTTCACTAAATCACGTCTTTTGAGAGCAAAACACAATTCAATACTAAAGAAAGTCATTTGAAATCCATTACAAGAAATCAAAAGTAGAATTTCAGTCAATAAAAGATACAAAACATCACTTTTTTTTCGCACCAATGTTTACTCTTCATATGATTTGAGAAAACCAATGATAATAATTGTGATAAAAATCCAAATGAAAACTAAAAACTATTTGATAGCATAAAAACGATAAGTCGATTGAAGAATAAATAATGAAAGAGAGTATTACTGAACACAATATATACAACAGAATATTCTTCAGTCTTCTATTATTGTGTCAACGAATGAGTCACGCGATTCACGAACCGTTCAATACTTACTGACAGTAATGGGTTTATCGACATATTTCGGGACAGTATATCGAAAACTTTTGTCGACTGATATTTAGCACAAATTTTTATTTATTTAAAAAATATTAAATCAAATACAGGAAGGATTTCATAACTAATTTATAACTGAAATACACTTTTTATTGGACTTTAATAACAAATGAAATTTGAACCAAATATTAGTTAAAAAAATTGCGAAAATATCGTCAAAGTATAGGTAATTCTGGGCTTCTGATCGTCATATTCAGCTCAGATATGATTAACAATTATCTAATGGAAAGCCCTTCATATTCTGATCATTGATTTGAAGAGTATGTGAGATATTGTGTAGAATTGAAAAAACATTTTAATAATTAGCGAATAGATAATAACTCACGTCTTTGCTGTCACCCAAAACACAATTAATAGGCCTTTCAAATGATTTAATAACCATTTGATTCACACAACAAAACTTATCTAATATTTTAAATTCAATATTTGAGTTGAGACCAAATTCTAGGCAACACTTTTGGCAGTCAACCAATTATGGGTTTAAACAACAAAGACTTTCAAACATTAAAATTAAAGAATTATCAAAGTTTTACTTTAAAAGCTATGACGAACTGTTTTAAGACTGAAAACTACTTTACTTAAAATAATCTCAATTTAGAGGTAAAGGAAAATATGAAAAAATAAGGAAAAATTAAATATTCATTAGAATTGAGTTTGAAATCAGACCCAAAGGAATAGCAATAAAAATATCATTATTTGATGAAAAAACGCACTTTTAATGAGGAAAAGGTCAGACATTTCTTGAGTTGTGTCGATCCCCACGACATTTGATATATTGTCTTAGAGGAAGAAATGGCTATTTCTTGAGATAACAATTATTGTTGAAAGAAAAATACCGAAAGAAAAACTATTTTCCAAACAAACTGTTCTCTCTATTCATTGCCATCGTTTCGTGAAATTCAATAACAAAACAATTGATATTTGAAATGAAGTGAAGAGAAAAAATCGATTGAATTTCGTTTCGTTTTTTGAATTTGTTATTCACTAAAATGATTATAACAGACGACTGAACATAAATTGCAAGAATAAGTGAATTGTTGTCAACCATAAGAGAGAACCAAATGTTTTATTAGACAAAACTAATGATACTTCTCAACAATGAATGAGAATATTCTGTGCTCTGTATTACATGTTTCAAGTGTTTGTTCTCTTTGTGTTTTACGACAAAATTTTTCTATTAATAAGTAATTGATTGACGTATAAGAAAATTAAGGACACGATTCAGACCAAGAATCGATCGAAATATCATTTTCTTAAAAGCCAACAATCGATGGCTTCGACTAAAGAGAAGTCAATTTAGTCAACGAAATACAGTTTCAAAGATCAGTTGTTTTCAGAGAAATTCTTAAACACGAGTTCTTTGCGTTGTTTAATAAATAGGGTAAACAAGGTCGATAACTATGATGATGCAAGATTATTGTAATTATCAGTCCTTGAGATTTTTTCTAACCTTGACCTTCATTTTGATCGGAAAAACAACTCAAAGAATACGATACTCAATGAACTTTGAGTCAAACGATTAATTGCTTAATTGACAAACAACTGCGAACATGTGAACTAGGAACTTCCTCATTGTAAATATGATAAGGAGAAGAGAAATTACAGATAGTATTGCATAAACTACAATGATACAATATCAGTAACAGATTCAATGTTTGCAAACTACACTGTATATTGATTTAAGCAAGAATATTCTTATGAATAATTCAAGAATTTGAGCCAATAATAGCGATTTACTGCTTTATAGTGACGGTAATCATAGTGGAGACCACTTGACAACAGCCAAACCCATTCATAACTTACCTTCAATTGAATCAATCGATGCGTTTATTATATATTGAAATAATATTTTCAGCACTCAATCAGTTATAACAAAGACTTAGTCTTTAATTAAACAAAGAGTTGTAATGAAAACAAAACTCAACTAGGGCTAAAATAATTGTAAGCTTTCAACGAAAGGGTGTAGTGTTAAGGGGTTGCCATCAAATGACAGCTAAAAGTTTTGTTTACAACAAAAGCCAATCATATGATTAGAAGACAATCAAAGCGCTGAAGTCATAGGCAGTGAGTGTCAGCCAAACAACAAAATCGATGATTCAATCAAAACAAACCACATTTGAGTCGAAACACAACTTACGTGTGAATACAAACTCCCCTTTTGGTGACAATTAGCGTATCATTGAATACATTGAATGCAGAGACTCTTCTCATCACTTGTGTTGTCATTGATTGTAAGGAACGCCTATTAATTGTGTCCAAACAACTCATCGCTTGACAACAAAAATCAGTTTTTAAACTTATTTTAAATTAATTCAATCATTGATTTAATTTGATTGACTCTATTCACTAATAATGTACAAGTTCAAAGTATCAAAATATAAGAATGTCATTGCCGATATTCCTAAGAAGAATGAGGTGAGACAGGTCTTTCATAGCTTGAGTTTTGGTTTTTAAAATTATTGCAATTTTTGTTTGAAATTAATTTTTTGGTTCAATATTTAAATATTTGTTTCTGAAGTGGTTTGAAATCGTGTCTCAAATTTGATTTATTCATTCATTTGAAGTCATTTTTGCCTCATTTTAATCACATCTCATTGAAACTGATTTTCAAATTTGGATAATCAGGTCATTTAAAACAACTTTTCACTCAATTCAATGGATAAATGTATAAAATTAAAGATTCGAATAGAATTAGAAAGTTTTCAATGTTAATTCAATGTCAGCAAGGTTAATTGAATTATAAGATTTATCCAAGAAAAATAACCTAGCATCTTGATTTGCGCTTTTGATATTGAAATTGATGAACGCCTACACAATCTTGCAAAACTATAATCAGTGAAAGTTTATCCGATGACACAATCGACTGATGATATCATGATTTTATAATAGGGTTGGATTACAGACGATATAAGTGTAAACAGTTATCCGAATCAATCAAATCTAATCAAATCGAGTGCATCTCTGATCGCATACTTTCGCGAAGGTATTCAAAATCACATCAATTTTATTATTAAATGTTTTATCGATTTTTGCACACATTTTAGGCGGAAATATAGGAATCGCTAACATTAATGATTTCCATCAAAAGCCATCAATTCTTAGGGCTAACGGAAGTAAGTCTTTGTTCATCACTTCCTTTGCATTTAATTTTCATAACAAATATCTATCGATTCAAACATTAGTCTATGATTTGACAAAAAAGGAAAACCATTTGGGAATAGAATATCCATTTATTTGTTTCTTTGGGCATATTTTGAACTAATATTTGATTTATTTATTAAATAAAATGTTTTTTATTGTCATTTCTGACCGAAAGGCGAAACAACTGATTTAGACTTCAGCCCCTTCGATGACGGCATTCTGGCCACGGCTTCAACCTCTGGTCGCATCAATTTATGGCAATTCACTCAATTGTCTCCGAATATAGTGGTTCCAAACAATGCAATTCATTCATTTGAATGCTCAGAATCGCTATCTTTAGTCAAATTCCACTCAACCGTAGAAACAATACTCTCTTTAACCACAAGAACTCAATTAATACTTTACGACATAACCAGAGGACAGAATATAATTGAGTCAAACATTTGCTCACAAATACAAAGCACTGACTGTAGATATGATGGTAAACTGTATGCACTGACAGATGGGGGCGACTCTCATATAAAGATATGGGATTCCAGAATCGATGGCTCCAAACCATTTGCTCTGACATTTAAAGGACACGACGACGAAAGAGATTCACGTGTGATATGGTTGGGGGATAAGCCTAATATAATCAGCACTGGTTTTAATAGACGTAAGGCTAGAGAGGCATTCCTTTGGGATACCCGTTCCACTCAAAAGCCAATTAATTCTGTCAATGAGTTTGAGATGTCTTCCGGTGTTTGGATTCCATTATTCGATTTCGACACTCAAATGCTGTTCATCGCCGGAAGGAACGACTCAGCACTTAATCACTGGGAGACCAATGACCTGATTAGTGGGTCGTCACAACTTGACAACAATGGCGTTAATAAACAGTCAATTGATTTGCAAATAAGAGGCGCAACACTGGCCTCAAAGAGAGCGCTCAAAATTATGGAAACCGAAGTGAATCGGGTGCTCTTATTAGGTGCCGACAGTATAGCACCCATTAGTTATAAAGTTCCGCGAAAGACATACAGAGAATTCCATTCAGATTTGTTTCCTGAAACAAAATCTCCTGACTCTGCCATCAGTTCAAACGATTGGTTAGAACTGAAGGATAACTCGATTCCAACCATTAGTTTGAATCCGAATATCAATAAACGCGAAAAACTTATCCGTTTGGGAAAAACACTCGGCTCTGACCTTAAAATAGAGTCCACTGATAGAGAAGTGGATCAGTTTTTGGACATTTGTCAGAAGGATGGCATTGATGTCGACGCCAGTCTCAGGGATCTGATTGAAAATCCAAAGTCAAATGATCCCGTATTGATCCCTGATAATGACCTGAAGGGCACTCCTCAAAAGGAAGAACCCGTCGTCAAAGTACAGAATCCCAGACCAACACCACAGAGGAGAGGGTTTACAAGTAAATGATATTTCGATTGATTTTAAATTGTTATTCAATTGTTTTGTTTTCAGTCCGAACCACAAAATTTCGTCACTTAAAGGGAACGATATTAGGGCGCGAAACACATATCACAAACTTCAATGGGTTGAGTAAAACCATTCCCGGAGAATGTGATGTATTCAAAGCCAACTCTAAGTTTGGTGTCGTTCCCATCGGTCCCTCTTGCAATCAATTGGCTGTTTTCGATTTGTCTAAAGGGCGACGACTTTCTGGTGGTGTTATCCCTCATCTGGTGTGCGGCCATACTATAGTCGACTTTTCTTTTGATCCGTTCGATGAGCTCAAGATTGCTGTCGGCTGTGATAATGGAACCGTTCTCTTCTGGACTATTCCAGAGGAAGGGTTGACTGAGAATTTGGATCAATTCGATAAAAAACTGGTCGCACATAACGATAGACTGAATATAATTCAGTTCCACCCAAACGCCAGTCAGGTTTTGGCCACTTTTGCAATTGATTTCAATCTAATCATTTGGAACATCGAAACAATGGAACCCAAAATCACAATCAAAACCCATTCGGAGCCGCTCTTTGGAATGTCGTGGAGTCCCGACGGTTCGCTTTTGGCCACTGTCTGTAAGGATCAAAAGCTCAGAATTTTTGATCCGCGCAACGATCAAAACCCAATCGCAGAGGGTTTAGGAACTCAGGGATCGCGCGGTGGACGAGTCTGTTGGGCACAAAAGGGAAATCTTCTAATTGTCACCGGTTTTAGCAGGTATTCAATCATTTAGTCAAAAGAGTCGTCAATTAAGGGGTCGTTTGTATTCTTCTTCAGAGTATCTGAGCGTCAATTTCTAGTCTTTGACAAAAATGATTTGTCGAAACCGCTCGCATCGGAAGGTTTGGACGTCTCGCCGGCAATATTGATCCCATTTTACGATGAGGACAGTTCGACGCTATTCCTGACAGGAAAGGGAGACTCAACTATATTCACGTTTGAAATATCTTCGCCGACAGACGGTGCGCCATATATTCACCATTTGTCGCATTACAACACTCCTACCCCACACCAGTCGGTCGCATATCTGTATAAACGCTTTTGTGATGTCCGTAACGTTGAGTTTGCGCGCGGATACAGACTGACCGCCTCTTCCATAGAACCAATTTCTTTCACTGTTCCCAGACTTCGAGTAATTGAACTGAAATTTAATCCAATAAACGAATTGATATTAAATTCAATTCTTCTCCAATAGACTGAGTATTTTCAGGACGACTTATTCCCTTCCACTCGAGTCTTGTGGTCGCCCTCACTCTCATCTGATGAATGGTTTTCCGGCCAAAACGGTCAACTCATTTACATAAGTCTTAAGCCAAAAGATATGGATCTCTTGTCCGAAGCACAACCACCGGCGCCAACAAAGAAAGAACCGAACAATAGTCGAGATTCGCTTCCGATTCAATTCGAAGGCGATATTCCTCTACAGAGTTCTCTGGCATTCTTGAGTGGCGGCCGACAGAAGCAGGAAATGGTCTGAAATTATATTGAATTTATGTTTGAAATCAATTAAACTTCTCTTCGATTCTAACCACAGATTGTTCAGCAAATGTCGGAAAAGGTTCAGTTCAAAGACGAAGAACTGCCTCAAGAGAACTATGAAGGCGTTGATCCCAACGAATGGGTAATTAATCTCTAATTTTGTCAACAATTTGTCGATTAATTAATTTTTCCATTTGTTGTTCAAAAGGACGAAAACTGAGCGCAAAATCCTTTGATTCCTCTTTTAAAGTATTGCAAACTTTTTATAAATTAATTTAATATATATTTTATACAATTTTTATATAATTTAATATAAATATTATTTAATTATTTCCTCAAATATTTAAAAACCGAAAATTGATTTCAATTTGTATTCAATTAATGATAAATTCATGCGTTTCTCAAACCATGTCTTCAATTGAATGCAGTTTTTATTTAAATTTAAAAAAAAAGACAAAAAATTCAATTAAACTAAAAATTTAATACAAATAAAGTCAACAAAACTCAACAAAAGCCGACTCTGTCTCTCGGGATAAGCCGTAACTCAGATCCGTGTTTTAAGAAGACATCGCCCGCCGTTTGCGACGGATTTATTCCGATGCCATCGTCGGTGATGATAGCACTCGTGGCCGGTGTCTGCTTGAACTGTAAGCCAAACAATTGAGACGTTAAGACAATTAAGACATATTTGGATCTTTTAAAATGAAAAATACTTCTTCGGCGGCATATTTGAGAACAGCAGTGAACGGAGCGTTTTCCGGAACCGTTAATCTGTTTGATGACAAAACTCATCATTAATTTACCGAATGATTGGTTGAAATTTATGATTAGATAACTCTTTAGATAAGACTCACACTTTGTAGGGAAGCTTTGGATCAGATGTTAGGGTTATTTTAAACGTCACTTTTGCCGCCGGTGTGGCCCTAAACACCAATTGACAGTTAGCTTGGAATCAATTGAATGCAAACAAATTGACTTACATTTTGAGATGATTTGAAAGATTAATGGATTTAAAAACCAAATCAATTGATTAAATGTCAAACAAGTGTTGCTTTGAATGCCACGCAATACAACTCAATACAAATGAGTCATTCAAAGTCAATGTAAAAATTTTGTCATATTTTAAAACCCGTGGTTGAATTTTTCTTTAAAAATAATAGATTTAAACCATTATCTTGCAATTAAACTAATCGAAATTAATAATTGAAATAAGTTAAATTAATTAGAGTTTATATACTTGGAAGAAGTTATAATTTAACAAGATTAAAGTCAAAATCTATTCACTCTAATGGTTAACATAGTTTTTGACCGATTTTTGAATGTTTTGAAAAGATTCAGAAAATACGTAAACATTTGTAAACCACGTGTTTATTAAAAGACGTTTTGCCAAACATTTAAACAACACATGTGTTTGTGTTTATCAATAATTTATTTGATTAGCAGGGTAAAATTAGATTACAATTATGCCTAAAGTCCACGAAGAGATTCTTATGAGGAAACTGAAGAAACGGCTCAAACATAAAGAGAAGCAACGGATCCAAAACAGAGCTAATAATAAATCAAATGATGACGAAAAAATCGCCGACAATTCGGATGAAGAAGTAGAAGATATTGAGAACAAGAGGAAGAATGAAGACAATGATGACAATCAATTGAGTATTATCTTTGGTTTTATTTGATGGCTGAAATTAATTGGTTTTTTGTCTTTCAGAAAAACTCAAGACAAGTGACGAATCAAATAACGTCGAAGAAAGCGATGTCAGTGAAGACTGTCCACAACTGGTGTCCGCTGAGTCTATCTCAGTGTTCGACAATCCACTCGCTATCACCAAATTTGATGACCTAAAAGACAAATTGTCTGAATTTACTCTCAAAGCCATTAAAGACATGGAATTCACACAAATGACTGAAATTCAGTCCAAAACTATTCCGCATTTATTGGACGGAAAGTATGAATTCACACCAAAATTGTCTTCATTTCAATAGTGTTAATATATTTGTTATCTTGGAAAAGAGATTTGGTGGGCGCGGCTAAGACTGGCAGTGGTAAGACATTGGCGTTTCTGATCCCAGCAATTGAGTTGATGTACAAATTGAAATTCATGCCCCGTAACGGCACCGGTATTCTAATCATATCTCCGACGAGAGAGTTATCGATGCAGACATTCGGTGTCCTCAAAGAGCTCATGAAATACCACAAACAAACTTATGGACTAATTATGGGCGGAACTAACCGACAGTCAGAAGCAATTAAACTGATGAAAGGGGTCAACATATTAGTAGCCACTCCCGGAAGACTTCTGGACCACTTGCAGAACACGAAACAGTTCTTATATAAGAACCTTCAGTGTCTGATCATCGATGAGGCCGACCGTATATTAGACATCGGGTTTGAAGAAGAAATTAAAGCAATTATTAGATTATTGCCTCAAAGGAGACAAACGATGCTCTTTAGTGCGACTCTTACTAAGAAGACCGATGACCTGATCAGTGTTGCCCTCAAGAAAGAGCCTCTTTATATAGGACTTGAAGAATATAAGGAGACGGCAACTGTTGATGGCTTAGACCAGGGCTTTGTTATCGGGCCGTCGGATAAAAGACTTCTTCTGTTATTCACATTTTTGAAGAAGAATCGCAACAAAAAAGTGATGGTTTTCTTCAGCTCCTGTATGTCTGTCAAGTTTCACAACGAATTATTCAATTATATCGATTTGCCGGTTATGTCCATTCATGTAAGTGTCCTATCATTTGACAGTTTGGCCCCATTTCCAGAGAATCTTTTTCTTTAAATGTTTCTGAATTTCTTATCAGAAGTCTAATCAAAACATTTGTCTTTCAAATCAAAGGGTAAACAAAAGCAGACGAAGAGAACGACAACTTTCTTCCAGTTTTGTAACTCCGAAACGGGAATCCTTTTGTGCACAGATGTGGCCGCCAGAGGACTCGATATACCACAAGTCGATTGGATCGTTCAGTACGACCCGCCCGACGACCCGAAGGTATTATCACTTTTTACGTAAAATGTTTCTAAATTTGTCTGAATTTCGAAACAAAACTTCTATTCATATGATTTGGAAATCAAATAATAATTAAGAATTTGTCTCTCATTTCATGAAATTAATTATATTTTATCTTTCATTTGATAAGAAACGCTATTTTTGTCGGATTATAAATCATTAAAAATTTGTTTCTCTTAGGAATACATTCATAGAGTGGGCCGAACAGCTCGTGGAGAGGGGGGCAAAGGTCACGCTCTGCTTATCTTGAACCCAGAAGAGCGAGAATTTCTCCGTTATCTGAAGGATGCAAAAGTGCCGCTTCAAGAGTTTGAGTTCTCCTGGAATAAAGTGGCAAACATTCAGCCACAGGTATGTCATTTGCGCTCATTTGCACAGAATAATTCTAAAGCCAACTGTGCTGTCAATGCCGGGCCAACAATCGCTATAAATAACACTCGTATTTGACTTGAGTTTCATTACTATTAATTTCATTCGTTTTTTGCAAATCTTTTTTCGCATTTCTTCGCGAAACAGATAAACATTTTGTTATTATTTTATTTGAATTTATTTTTATATTCTTTTTTTTCGCTAATTTGATAGCATTGCAAAACTTAAAATTCTGTGCAATTCTGTGCTCTAAGCGAACGAACCGAATATTTTTGATTTTGTTTTTTATTTACTCTCTGTTTCTGTTCTCTTCACCGGAAAAATAAATTATTTGAAAAATTTTTTGGCAAATGATATACAAAGAAGTCTTTGATTTTATTCTTTCCCTTCTCCTCCTATTCTCTCTTATATATTGAAAACTTTGTGAAAACCTTTTCTCGTGTCAAATGTTAGGAAATTCTTAATTTTGCTGTTTTTCCGAAACACTTTCTCTCCGATTAAGTGATCCTTAATCTGAGTCATCCTTTTTTCTGGTGCTTTGGTTTTGATTTTTAGTGTCAATTAAACCATTCATTACATTAATCAATGTTTTGCTCAATTAATTCCTGAAATTCCTTTGAAAATCTCTACTTTTTCTTTAATATTCATTTTGAGAAGAATTTTGAGAGAATTTAATAACGGATTTCATTTCAAGTCTTATATTTATTTTTTATGCTCTAAAAAGTTTGATAAATCGTAGGAATACATCACTTTTGCTTTGAGGACATTTTTATCCCTCAATTATTGTGAAATCTTAAAAGTTTTCACTTTAATGAATACATTTAACCAGAAGTTTGTTATTTATTTAAACAATTTTGTCGATTATAACTCATTTATTGTCGTCTTTCGTTCACAGCTCGAAAAGTTGATATCAAAGAACTATTTCTTGAATTTGTCTGCAAAGGAAGCCTATAAGGCCTTCGTTAGAGCCTATGACTCGCACTCATTAAAACACATTTTCGATGTCAACCGTTTAGATCTGGTATCTGTGGCCAAGTCTTTCGGCTTCAGTGTTCCCCCATTTGTCGATTTGCGTAAGTTTTCAAACATCTCTTTTGATTCAATTTGTGGTTAATTTGATATTTGTTTTGATTGCATAGCCATTACCGGTGCTAAGAAAGCCTCCAAAGAGCACAGCTTCGGAAGGAAGGGCTCCGGAAGAAAAGGAAGCTATTCATTGACGGCAGTCGTTGGCCACAAAAAGGCTCATAAGTCCGTCGTTTATAAACCGATTGCTATCACTAAAGATAAGCGACAATTCAGTCGTTGATTATTATTATTATTATTTCGAATATATTATTGTTTTCTAATTAATTAACATTTGATTAAAATTCCACTTATTTTCGAAATCATTTTCAAAATTAATTAAAATTTTTTGGTTTTCTGTCACTCATTCTGTCCTTCAATTAATGACGAGAAAGACTTTCGTTGTTAAGAATTTTGTGTAATTTTTTTCGAAATCAATGAACTTTTTGATTCTAGCACTTCCTGACCAAACTTCCGGGACGTTACCAATAATTAGTAATTAACGCTTCTTTTAGCACTTGAAAGCCATGCCTTTCCTATGGTTCGCCACTTTTAACAGTTAACTCTCAAAAGTCTATAAAATGTTTTGAAATGAAAAACTCGTCAAAAATAGTCGTCTTAAAGAGTGGACTGTCTTTTGACTGTCTATTAATGAAAGCGTTCGACGGTTTGCGCTATTTTTAAAAAAAGCCATTTCTTTATCGCTCACAAGAATTATATATTCATTAAAATAGTAGTAATTATTCATTAGTGTAAAGAATTCTTGGATGAGAGCAATGGTTTTGCTGTAGATTTTAGTTTTTGATACTTTACTCTTGGATTCGGTTTGAACTTAATCTGGGTTTTAATGTATTTCTATAATTCATTTGAATTCTCCACTCAAATAATATTTCGGTTAATTTATGGCACAATTTCTTGCTTTTGGTTTATTTAAAAAACTTTTTCTTTTATTAAATATTTGTTTTGAATTTGAATCAAAAGTATTTCAGTCATAGACTCAGTGATAGACTGAATAATAATTACAATAAATGATTATTTAGTGTTTTGTCTGCTGTTTTCTCAGCCGTTAATTACATTATTCGCTAAATAGTTGTTAACAATTGTTGACAAATGTATCTCTAATACAGACTTACATTAAGACAAAACTCTTCAACAAAAGCCTTACGTTCTTTGTTTTGAACAATTTTTTCTACTTTTCTATTCGTGTTCTTTTGCTTCGCTCTTATGGTCTATAAATAGGTCTTTAAGTTTCGTTAAGAATATAATTAGAGAATAGCAGAACCGATGCGATGAATAGCACCGGAATTTTCTACTCTTAGGCTGTGCTCTGAAATTCTTTGCGCTTTTCCTCCAATCTATCATTTATTTTCTGACGACTCGATTGACTAATGAATATATTTATTGATTTTCGATTCACTCTTTTCATTCATTTTCATTAATTGTTTTGATTAATAGTCAGACAAATATTTGTCATAATTTTAGATATCATTTCCGTCGTTGTCTTTAAGACAAACGTTTCGATAATTTAAATGCTTTTCTAATTATTAGCCTAACATTTAATGAAAACTTGGCTCCTGTTTTGAGCTACTGTTCCCTCACACGGGTCCTAAATATTGCATAATATTGTTCTTAAAATATTCTCTCTCTCTCTCTCTCACTCTCTCTCTCTCTCTCTCTCTCTCTCTCTCTCTCTCTCTCTC
>JAQFXL010001286.1:0-12831 GCA_034693445.1 Edwardzetes edwardsi | reverse complement strand
CAGGTAATTTAATGATAGACTCTGTTTTCCCGTTTCATTTAATCAGCAATTTTTCAATAAGTCTCAAACCAAGTGGTCAAAGGTAGCTCAGCCCTAGTTAAGTTTTTAACGTTTAAATGTAACAACAGTTGGCACATTGAGCTCAAAATTTTAGAATACACATTCGAATGATAATAAAAATCAGGGTTGGCCAAGATGCGAGAACTGAGGGGTCCTCAAGAAAAGATTTCTCAAACCCCAGGAAGATTAACGAGGGGGATAAAATGGCGACCGAAAATACCAGACATTCCGAAAGTAAGCCGCTTTGTATTGTATTATATTGTACTATTTACCAGTGGGATGTGTTTTTATGGATTCTTCGAGTAAACCTCACCCAACCCACCCATTTGCGATTTCCCGTTGCAAATCAAGAATAGCAATCAGAATAAAAGCATTTGACAAAAGTTCAAAATATAATCTCAAAAAAGATAGGAAACTAATTATGATTTATTTCTCAATAAGAAATTGGAAATATTAGGTTGAGGCTTAGGTAAAGCCGTTCAGATAAAGTATACTAGTACTAGAAAGAAAGGGTAGAAGTAGTAGTAGAAAAGGAATAATGGCTCAATGAAATCTGTTGGACTCCAGAATGGGTCTTTTGCTCAAGTGCACACCCTATCAAACTCTTTTAAAAAACTCTCAATTCGATAATTCTAGTAAATGTAGTGAAATTAGTTTATCCAAACCTTGTTTTTCACCGGTTCAGTTTAAATTACACTGGAGTGCCACTATAATGAACACGATTGGTATGAAGAATTTGTTGATTATAAAGAGCATTGTATTGAAAAAATATTTAAATAAAAGGTTTATTATTTAAATGACATTATATTTAGATTTTACGTCAAATACTGCTATTTATTGTGAATTATCAGTTATTTTACACTCTTTAATAGATTTGAGTGAATTTTGAGTTTGTTTTCTCTGAATTTTGTAAAATTTATTGTTGATTATAACGGAGTAGTTTTACACTTCACTGCCTTCATAATCAGCACAATTGGTCTAAAGAACCTGTTGATTATAGAAGAATGTTGATTATAAGCGACTATTTTTAACATTAATGTCTATTGAAGTCCAGTCGGAATCTAGAAGTTGTTGATTATAAAGGAAAATTCATTAGACAAGATGTTCATTATAGTGGCACTGCAGTTACTTGAATTCAATTTAAATTCAGAGTCCATGACAAATTTATTTAAAATTACAAATTAGCTGGAAGTTACAAATTAGCTCGAAAATGGTCGCCAAATCTTGATACCCCGTCGTTTTTTGATTTCTCGTCGTTTTGGAGTAATTCTTCTCGACTTTGAAGAATTTTCCCAAAGTATCAAAATAAGTGAGATTGCTAAAATTCCTCTTGTTCAACTCTGAGTATGCAATCAAGATGAATCTAGTTAAACTTTTCGATAGTTTAAAATTAATCGATAAAAAATTTTATAAATGAGGCAAACAATAAGCAAAAGGCCTAATATTTGAACTAAACTGATAATTGTTGAAAATATTTACAACAAAATACAATATTACGTAACAGAGATATTGACGATAAACTTGGAATCAAATTCAATGATTGAAATAAAAGCTGTGATTGAGAAGAGTCTCATTAAATGCAGGATATATTGTATGGAACGAACGGAAACAACACACAAAAGCACAGCATTTATTGGCCTCACATCTGAATCGCAATTCACTATTTTCCAAAGTATTATCACTGAATGTAAGCACACATTATGTCCTCATTTGAAATGATGGCCAAATGATGTGCACTTCTCCGGAACTCATCTTTCAATCAATGGTTTCTCTCCTCTTATTATTTTCGTCGACTGAACGCTACGTTTATTCTATTCATTCATTTTTTTATTTAATGAGAAAACTTTTGAATCGTTTTCAATATTTTTCATCCAATATGAATGCAAATTAAAGAAAAACCAACCCGAGTGAAACAGATTCTATCCTGAATCAATGACACACAACTACTCGCAGTTTTAAGGTTCTTGAGATTATTGAAGACCACAATATTTGTTATATTTGTATGAATTGATGTTAAATAAAAGTGGATATAAATTATTGTTTACTAATATTAGTAATAATATCAGGAAATTCATTATTTGATGACTTTATTGCGTGAAATAATCCTATTCTACAAAATTTTTATTTTAATGTATTGACTGAATCTAATAATTAGATCCAATTGTTTACATAAATCAGTTTTCGAGTCTACCATTTAATGATCGGAAATGATGTTCAAAAGCAGGTATTAGCAAGGAGATACAGCCAATTGACCTCTCGAAGAATCGAAATATAATGATATATTGGATTTACCACAATGGTTTGGGCAAAATGGCCGCCAAAACTCGATTTAAACTGAATCGAATTAAATTATTTGATTTATACTGAAGTTATACCGAAAATGACAAAATTTTCACCGATCCTCTACTTCTACTATGGTTTTTACGGAAAATAAAAACTTTTATACCCTCTGAATAATTGTCTGAAGTTGGAGAGCTTGTTGCTTGCTGATCTCTTTTTAAAAGTTGCAAATAATTACGATAAACAAATAGAGTTCCATTGGAACGGCTGCTCACAATCAGTACTGACGTTAGAGTACACGGATCTCGATTCTAATGTGAAGAGAAGGCAGAGCACGACTTGGCTTCTAAAGAGATGTTCAGCTAATATACAAGTAATGGTTTGAGGCATTCAATACAAACAACTAACAAAACTAGAGTTAAGCAAAGCTCTACTATTCTGATGAAATTCTTGTTCTTTATATAGTGTTATGTTATATACATTTATAGATATAAAATACACTTTATATACATTTTATATACTTTGCCAATCTCTGGCACAACAGAGAGTACAGTCATATCACAGAACACATACAGTTTACTTCGTTAAGAATCTATGTGTGCACTGCTTTTTATTGGCTCTAATAACTCAATTGTGATAAAAGTGAACATCATTTTCATCGTTCGCTTTGAAAGCGCCAAAAGTGAAATTTGCCGACAACTACACAAAAAGCATTGCATTGAATTTCAACAAAAAAGTCCATGGATAGAGAGAGAGAGAGAGAGAGAGAGAGAGAGAGAGAGAGAGAGAGAGAGAGAGAGAGAGAGAGAGAATGTGATGAGTTGGAGAATAAGTGCATAATAGTTAAAATAGGTGTTATGTGAACACCAATGATATTTAGTAAATAAAGTTATCGAGGCATAAAATAATAGAATACTTTATCTGAGAAGTATTCCATTATGAATAAAATGAGTTCAATTGTGATAAGTGATGAATTGAGTAGTTTTGTGATGCCTGTGATGCCTGTGATGCCTGTCCACATCTAATGTACTAACATATGCTTTACTCATAAATAGTGCTGAGGAACGCCTTTATGTGAAGCAAACAAATTGAAAGAACAAAATGTTCTCTCTTTTCACCCCTGAGGCCAATCCAATGAATGAAAAGGAATCATACAATTGTATAGACTTATAGTGTTTTATATGCGAAACAATTTCTCTACAACTCTGTCATAAATTGCTCGGGGAGTTAGACTCCGCTCTTACTCTTAAATAATGTAAAGTAGTTTCAAAAAAGTCCAATTTTGATGTTCAATACCAACAAAGAGAATAATAGAATGCAAATAGACTTTCAAATGTTTTCTGACGTTTGATATATATATTTACGATTTGTGTTAAATATCTCTTAGAAGTCAATAAAAATAACTGTTTCGTCACTAATACAGAAAAAGACAAAACTTTGCTTAAGTTTTGTAATCAAAGCTTTTGATTAACACAAACAGTGAGTGAATGTTATGTCACATTAAATGAAACATTATTTAAGAGTCAATTATCTGAGGCTCCCACTGATAATTGTATGCATCTCATGGGTGTCAGCGCTAAATAGGATCGCAAAGAGTAAAGACTTTAAAAATGTAAATTAGTATCGACTCAAATGCTTACCCAATTCGGTATTCGGTATTTAATTCAAATACTCTTGCGATCAAATGTCACGAATTTAGTGCTCTGATTGCCTTATTATGGGTTGTATGGCTTGTAAGCACAGCTAACATCCAGTGTTGATCTAACATCCGTTACATCGTTGTTGAGTAGAGTCGAGATGAGGACTAACTCAAGCAAACGATATTTCCAGAGGCGAACCAAACGATACATATAGTACTCAATCAACATATTATAGAGCGTTAAATATACTCGACTTGAATACGAATTAGCCGTTGGCTTACGATCTGAACCAACTCTCGATTCAATTTTCAACACAAATTGCCTCTCTTTTAGCACAGTCTGAAAGCACTGTTGGAATAAAACACTACTCTATGTTCCGCATCATTAGAATAGAGCCTATTATACAAAGGGAAAGACGAGTAATATTTGTTAACAAATAAGGCATTAGGGAAACAGACCTGCCATCCGATACTCTATAAATTAGGTGCCAATTGATCCAAAGAGGCTCTCATTTCAATTACACATAACATGAATAACACGAATAAACTATTCTTTCGATTCTCAAACAAATAAATTTTCAATCAATTCACAAACCATAGAGTTTTGAAAGCTTTCACACCATTACTGCTAATTCATAATATTTTTAATGTCAATACATTTTAAGCTAAACATTTTACAGGTGAAACTAACATTTTTCAAGATTATTTCATCAAACAGCATTGATTAATTGTACCAAGTAGATTTATAATAAATATAATGAAGTTATTATCAGATTTACAATCAAATGGTGAAGAATATATCGAAACTTATTTTACAAAACTATATGTTTAATGAACTTAATTAACATAAAAAATACTTAAAGTCAATCCAATAAATGTTTAAATATTTGACCAAGCTCATTTTCTGCCGAGCTTAGCTCTATATTTTGTTTTCACTATTAATTTAAAAGTTGTTTATTTTGAAAATTATGTGATATTATAGCCGATATTAAAAGAAACTTATGCTCTTCGGCCCTATCGGCTTCTCAAATGGCATTTACAGACATTTTAAACCAACTTACGTTTGATATGACTAACAATCAAATGACTAAAAATATAAACAAACGCTATTTTTGATTGAACTAGTCAAATTTATCATTTTTAAAACTATTTTAAATATTAATCTAAGTTTCACTGATTTTGATTTAAAAGATGAGAGCAATTGTTTTCCAACAAATGCGATAAAATCTGATGGAATGGACTGATTGCCAGTCATTTCAGATTAAGTTTGTTTTGAAACCCCCGTAAATGCCATTTGAGAAGCCGATAGAGTCGGCAGAAGAACATAAGTTTCTTTCAAAATCGGCTATTTATTAGTAATAACTTTATAGCAATGAGTACCGTAGTAGCCGTTGGTAGCCTCTTGGTTATAAAAATCAAATTTAACCTACTCTTACTTACAGCTCTTACTTTTGATATTTTATTAGACTTTGAAATATTTTGAAAAAAGCATTCAAACATCAATGAAAAATCTTTGAAAAAACAACTTTTATATTTGATAAACCAAGCTCATTTTTGAAAAAATAGATCTTAAACGAATCTTAATGAGATGAATCCAGAAATAAACTTCATTTTTCAAACTTGCAATAAATCTTTATTAATCAATAGACTTGTTCTTTCAAAATCTTTGCTTATTCTTTGTTTTATAACGATTATGTCTGTTAAAAGAAGTTTATCCTGCTCCTACGCCGATAAAAATAGCCCATCAAAATCTAATAGCAGAGTATAGATCTGATTCTCTTAACCAAGAGCCAATGAACCACTTGTAAGATAAAATAAAATTGAAAAGAACTCTGCGGTATTAAATTAAATTCTACCTCGATCAAAATGATAAGTATGAGAAATTTTATTCAAATATAAGAGCCTACCTTAATCAGTCAATCTTTCCTAAAGTCCAAGGTTAATCGCTTGATTTTTCAATCTAAACCTTAAAGAGATATTCCTGACTGTCTTCAAATAGAAGTCAATTTTGAAGGCACTCCTAAGTTCACACTCCGAGCAATATTTCAGAAATAAGGAATGTGTTACAAATCATTTATGATATGATTTTGATTAGTATCGTGGATAAATTGACCAATTAAGTTTTGTGAATATTTTCAATGTAGTAGATTTAGTCTAGAATTTAGAGGAGAGGATCATGGAACTTATCAATGAAAAGTGTCCCCCAATTAAAATCGAAAAAAGACACATTACACTGGAGTGCTATTATAATGAAAACGATTGGTTTGAACAATCTGTTGATTATAGAAAAGTGTTGACTATAAGGGACTATTTTTAACATTAATGTCTATTGAAGTGGATTTGGAATCAAGAAGTTGTTGATTATAAAAAAAATGTTATATAGGGTGTTCATTATAATGGCACTCCAGTGTAGTTTGAGATTTTCCATAAAAAAAGCTTTAGGTTTTAAAAAGTGAAAACTCCAAGTCATTAATGTAGACCAATGAAATATCGATTCTGACTAAAACATATATGCTCAATCCAATCGTGACAATTGAAAACTCATAAAAACTTGAATTTTTAAACGTTGAAAGGTCCTTGCCGGTTTTTGGCGAGAACTAAGTTTTGAATTTATTATTCGATAGCTTTTTTGACGAAGAATCTCAATATTTTGCGTTTTTTCGATTCTATGCTAATTATTTCAAATTAAACTCAATTTAGACGATAAATATTTTCTATTTTATCATAAAATATTAAGACCCCCTGAAGTCGGGTATTTTGCGCATCACTGAAGGAAAATTGATCAGTTTCCAAGACTTCTCAAAAGGTAATTTCTATTCGACTCAAATGAATAGAATTGTTAGATGAGATCAAAACTGAATACTCTTTTTAACTTTTACTTCTCTATAAAAAAAATTAAATCTTATTTTCACAAAATTTTACATAAAAATAATAAAATTATTTCGTTAATTGAAATCGATTTCAAGGTTTTATTTCTAAGAAAATTTCAATTTTCAATATTTGATAATCGATATCGAAATAAAAGTTTTCTTATTTTATTTCGAGCAAAAATGATCGATATACTCTTGCCAATTGATTAGTTTTTCATGCATAATAGAATACTTAGCAATAAAAGGCCATGGATAACTTTAAATGTTAACACAAATGGCTTCGTTTAAAAACTTACATGAAGTCAATGATTGAAAACAAGAGAGTAATATAGGATCACAAAAGTTATCGTTTATTTACATCTGATGTCAAATCAAACGCTTGATTAGCGACTGAAGCGTAACCGAGAATAGTGGCCGCCATCTGAGCGTTGGAGAGGGCGGCGGCTGACATTGCCCAAGGTAAGGGAACATGTCCTGGGAAACCAGTCGATTGACTTAATAATCCTGCGTTCATCTGATGCAAGTTCTGCAATGATTGCAAGTGTGCCGCTCTCCATGTTGTCGGTGATATGGACGGACCTGTTGATGTCAAACATGGCATAGAACGTCCTAATGGTGAGGTCTGGTGTTTCTCAGCTGTTGATGAGATCGATGGCGAAGAGCTATTGCTATCAAAACTGTTGATAACAAAATCAATTTGTGAGCTGACAGACGGCGTATCACTTCTTATGTTATTATCCAAATGTTCCATACATTCGACTGAATTCGACTTTTTCTCCATAGAGTCAATACGACTGATACTGTCATCAACTGTAGAGTCACAGTCTGGAGCCAAAAGACTCTCGACATCGAACTGTCTCTTTATAGCCTTAATGTTTGATTGGGAAACAGAAGGTAAAACACTTTCTTCTTGTGGTCTACCCATTGAACTGATATCTGGTTTTCCAATCAATTTATTTGTCGGAATCGAAAACCGAATATCATTCAAAAGATTGACGTCATTCGTGCAAATGGGTTGAAGACGAAGTGTAGCCGATCCCATCATTGCCGAGGGATTGAATACAGCTCTGTTCACCAAATTAGGCGGAGGAAGAGGTGGCGGTGTTGGACTTGGACTGTCCTCATCATCGGGAACAGATAAGCCCATATGTTTGCGAACTTTCCTTTGGGCTTTTCTGCGTCTAAAATCACCTTTTTTAAAATCTTCAATATTTGCGGGATGTATAGCCCAATAGTGACCCTTTCCGTTAGCACTTCGACCTGCTTTGACAAAACAATCGTTTAAAGACAGGTTGTGCCGTATGCTGTTCCTCCAGCCCGGGCCCCGATTTCTAAAATAAGGGTAGTTATCGAGAATGTGTTGGTATATATCGCTTAAAACCATTTTCTGTTCATTTGAACTCAATATAGCCATAGCTATGAGTCCGATATAACTGTGCTGTGGTTTGGGTTCTTCGTGCATAAACCGAAACCGAGAATCGAATCTCGCAAACGGGGAAATGCCAGTGAAAGGCGTTCCATCAGTTAAAGCCGGATGACCATAGACCGGGTTTAAGTTATAAGAGCCATTAACCGAAGCAAACGGCGAATTACCGAATCTGAGGCGAACCGATGCCTGAGAAGCGTAGTCATAAAATTGCAATCTTTGGTATTCTGATATACTCAAACTTGCAGAGTTTTGTGATGATATTCGATGGTTGGCCGGACCGCTGAAATTGAAAGCATTTGCCACAGCATTCATATTATTGATTGACGTCGAAGTTATTTGAGAACTATTTTCATTCGGTCCAGAATTTGCGAAAAAAGGATTAATTGCCGGCGATTTCATTCTTAAGGCAACCATAGCCTGAGCCGAACTATTAGTGACGGAGTCACACATCTTATCGTATTTGACTGCAAACAGAGAGTTATTATATTGAGTTCTAATCTAAACTCAATTTGTGTTCACTTCTGATAAATTAAATACAATTTACGAAGAGTTCGGTGAAAGAACTGATAAATTGGGGACTTTATTCCAAGATGTTATTCATCTCTCAATGTTTGGTTAGGATTTGAATGTTAGACTTGAGAAGAATGTGCGGTGGGTTTGATGGCTTGGATGCAAGTGTTTCAACCAATAGAGCCTATACTCGATCTTAGCAACGGTTGGCTGCAAACTGTCTGAGGCGGAGATAATGCTCTATATCTCAGTCTATATTACATTGAAGTATATTATATGTAAAGCACTTACGACTAAAATAATGTTAACTCAAATGATATTTTGCTGTTGTCATCAAACTATTGCAAAAATTTTTTTGCTCTCAAAACGAGCGCATGTCATATATGCAAGCATTAGATCCCCGACACGCGACCCGTCTTTTCACTAAAGCCTACCGTATTTACAACCGATAATTGCGGAAAAGTCTATAGACATACGATATGAGCCGTATTTTGTCAAATAAATGTATTGTCTGTTTTGCATACTATAACTGCAGTCGTGTCTCAATTCAACGGTAACTTCAAAAGAGGTCATAATTATGGGCTTAAAGCGACGAAACGTTTATTTAAATATTATTTCTGTGATATTTTAATTTACATAAGATTTCCCATCTATTCTAAACAGGGATACTGACAAGGGGTCAATAAATCCCCTAAAGGTTATAATTTTACCCTTGATCGCATGAATTTTCAGATTGTGATTTGAAAAGTCTACAACAAAACATTTTCATGTTCAATCAAAGAATCATTGGTTAAATTGATTCATCATGATCAGTTATCGCTTGAATCACTTGATAAAATTGTTTTGAAATATATAAATATAATTTAATTTAAGTAAAGAAAAGAAAACTGTTTGAAAAAATCTGTTTTTATGAAAATGGATTGAATTTCTTGTGTTTGTGTTTATATTCTCATATTTTGCTCGAAAATTGAAGAGAACTGAAGAAAAGTATTGAATTGAAAGAAGTTTTATTCAGTTGTGCATTGAAAAGATTGAGGCTCTGATAGGGAGGCCTAACAAAAGTCTCGCAAATTTGCAACAAATAAGTGCTTAACAAAAGAATCAAAACACCGGAAGTTAAGCAATGCATCTCAAATGAATGACCAATAATGAGTCGTTGATTTACTGACCACTGGTCAGACCTACTCAATGGGAAGTGTTGTTAAACAGATTGGAGATGAAGTGTTATTTGTGCACAACTTGTGAATGAATTGCGAGAAAATGAGTCGTCAGGCAAACAAAGAACATATTTATAGTTTGGGTCAACCAAACAGTTGTAAAACTGAGTCTTTTTAGTGGACATGTCATGTCTTGTTTGACGTACGCTTTTGTTGGCCTCGGTTGAGATGTCCATTAAGTTGAGACCAATTCTATTTGATAGCAACGATACGCCCAAATCTGACGAATTGTTTGAATGTCTATAACTTAGTTCATTGAATTAGTAGTGCTTAGACTGAGAGTAGTGTTGGACTCTTAGTTGGGTAGAAGTGGTGCTAATAATTATCGACACTTTCGGCTCCATTTGCGAGTCAAACATTAGTCAAACAATAAATGAAACCCAACTCTTGTGTTCATTTTGCAAACGTTTTGATGTTTTGCTTCAAAACACTATAATTTACGATTGCGTTAAGTGAATGACAAAAATTAAAGCTTTGATTTGCTTTCAGTTCTCTCTCTAATCATAAGAATTGAAAGAATTCTTACCAAACAAAAAAACTCAAATAAAAATATTTTCATTTGAGAACTCAATTAATTCGGAGTATTTGTGAGAAAACAAAACTAAAACTTTTATACTTAAAGGTTATGAAAATAAAGAATAAATGTTTTGAATGCAGATATGTTTTTACAGCCGCACCAAAAAAAAGTTGAAAACATTGAAACGTTGGCTTCAAAAGTGATTTGCAATGATTTGTACGGTCAGAGTAAATATGCCGAACCCCTGAAGTTGGATCTCTAAATATGCATTAATAAAACTGTTATTATAGCACTAGACTATTGTTGCACACATATATCTCCAATGTCGTTGAGTACACTCGAGCTCATGGTACTTATTTGATGCATATTTCTTGTCTGTTGTACAATAGTTTGCTTTTTATTCATATGTTGTGCCATTAAAACGCACCCATCGATTGCTTTGGTTTGAAAGGAGTGTTTGTTTTCTTTGCAAACCATTTCTCATATAATCTTCTTTTGAATTATTCTTTGATTTCTCAAACCATTGCTATAGAGAAGTGATGGCAACTAAAAAACATAGCCATCAGAACTCTAAACTCTATTCTAAGCATTTGCTAGAAACACATTTGTTGTCAAAATATTCCGACAAATATTTACTCATAAATACATTTTTTGCTCAATCGTCTCATTTTTCAGTTTTTTGATTTATCTTTTTTTGCATTTTCAGAGTCAATGTTGTGAAGTCGGCAAAGCGGGTCATTTTTTTCATTTTTATTCAATCATATTTATATATTTAAGCAAACTAAGGATTTGAGCAAGTGTAGTTTTATAAATGAATTTCCAAATGAATGGTCGTTCGGTTGAATACTTAATACTTTGGGATTTGATTTTTATTATATTGTTTTGAGTTTAATCCTCTTTACTGTTGCAGTGAATACAGTATGTAATCAAAGCAAATACGCAATAATACAGAATTACTGATCAAATAATCCGCTTTTGGTATAAAATAAGTTATAATCATTGCTATGAAAGCATATTTCAGTCGACCACTACTTTTGTTATTATAATTATTAAATACCATAATCACCAGTAATCATTAGGATGCCAAAATCGAACTTGGCTATTTCATTATTAAGCAATCGCCTACACTAATAAATTATAGTTATACAGTCGGGCCTCGATTTAAGGATTCGGGTTTAAGGAAATTTCAATATAAGTAGCAAAATTTTGCGGCACCGGCCGCTCTTATGGATGTAATGCTGTAATGTTCAACTCATCGCATATAAGGAATGGTATTTAAGGGAATTATAATGACTGCACGCATAGAATACACTGTATATCAATAAATGGGAAATACTTTTTTTAAAAAGTTTTTTCTGCTTATTATAACTAGAGCATTGAATAATAGTCATTTATTCTTGGTGAAAAGTCTTTATAAAATTCCCCTAAAATGAGTCAAATAGTCTCTGAAATAGTCTTTCATTTTTCTCTATTTCCTCATTTTTGGGGGTCCTCAGGAGGGGTAAAATAACTAAAATAAGAGGGTTTCATTGTAATTCAAGGGTATATATCAAAAAACAATTAATTTAGGTTAATTTAGGTTAAATTATGTTGATTTCAACTAGCATATAGCTGATAATCCTTGAAATGTGATGCAATCTTTATAAATTAAAATTCTTAGAGAATATTTTATTATTACATATCCTTAAACTTTTTACATATATTTTATGACACATTTTGTGACTTATCTTTGAAATTAATGATTGAATTCAAAATTACATAATAATTACTAAATATTTTAATCAAAAACCCAGAAAATGCTTTAAAATACCGCTTATTTACAGCTCAGATACTAAAAAGTCATTAAATAATCATTTAGTCAATAATCTCTGAAATAATCATTTATAGGCACTAATAAATTTCGGTAAAGTAGTCCTCAGGACATGACTCGGAAGCATACCGATTCTTAGAGCCAAGGTATTGACCGCTGAAATAGTCTAAAAGACTTTATTTCAACACTCTGTTTATAACTAATGAACACATTGTTTGTTACAATCATAGAAATAATGTTCTAAATAAGTACACTCAACTGCCATTATAATCAACACCCTATATAATTAACTTTCCTTTTTTATGAAGAACTTCCGAATCCACTTCAATAGTCATTAAAAATAGTTGCTTATAATCAACATCCCTCTATAATCAACAGATTGTGTTAACCAATCATGTTGATTATAATGTCAGTGGAGTGTAAATAAAAAAATACAGATTTTTTGTTGTATTACTAATGATTTAATTGTAAATATCATTTTCACTCAAAAAATTCGATA
>JAQFXL010001285.1:0-12834 GCA_034693445.1 Edwardzetes edwardsi | reverse complement strand
GATTTTGTCGAAAATAGTGTCTAAGGGCACTCTAAAATGGTTTGATATATAGCTAAAATTGTATATCAAGGCAAATTTTGCGAATAAAGTTGAGAAAAGTCTTAGTAAATGAGAAATATTTAATGAAATCGATTCTAATGAACGATCAAAACATATATTAAGTGTAAAACAACAGTCAATTTAATGAATAGTCAAATAAAAGCCAAAATTTTGTATAATTCTTCTTATGAACAATAATAATAATAATAATAATAATAATTAATAATGAGTTAAAAGCTTTCAATTATTTAAAAATTATATATAATATTTATAATAATAATAATATATTTAAATCTGTATTTATATATACCTTTAATAGTATTTATAATAATATAATAATTGTTTTGTTGTCTGAATGTGTGTTTTGAATGTTTTTAAAAGAAATCAAAAGGTATCTAATCTGACGAAAAAACAAAGGGGAAGAAGAAAAAATGTATCTTGATAATTTCCATCACCAAATAAATTATAGAATCGTTTTGTTTAGAAGGGAAGTCAAGAAAAATGTGTCTGATATCTGAAAATTCTATATATAATGTGTGGTTTGTCTGTAGTTTTCTCATCACTTCAATCAATGATAATAATAATAATTAATAATAATATTTAAATCTCTTTTCATCTCTTTTTGTACAAAAATAAAGTTATAATTCATAATAAAAATCAGTCTTTTTCTCTCTCTTTTGTCATCAAAACATAGCTTTCATTTAAATTTCATCTTTGAATATAAAAATCTCTCTATTTTTCACACATTTTTTTCTTACATAACAAATAAAAAACAAAATATTAAAAACAGGAAATTTGTTTCACTTTTCTTCACATTTTTCGTTCATTTCTTTTTCTTTTTTATACAAAACAAAAAAATTATGAATTTTTGTATTTATTTTTCTTTAAAAACTAATTTTGTTGTCTTTATTATCAACGGAGACGACCATTGGGTCCAATGGAGAAGACTGACAGACATTACTAGCGTTCAGATGATGACTACTGACCAAACTTAAAGAATTTGTTGACTCCTTTGACAAATTGTGATGAACTTCTGTATTGAGACAAAAACACATCATTTTATTAATAATCAGTTTTAGAATAGTCTTCTGTTTCTTAATAACTACAGTAATAGTTAATATGGTAATCGTCATAATCATCCATGGGCATGTATCTAGGAAAGGCATGCCATAAACCATAATAGTTTGATTGGCGACTAATAATATTCGGCTCATCTTTTCGCAAAATATAAGTGGATTCAGACTCTGAAGAAGAAGAGAAATAATTTTGAAATTTATTAACCTAGCTAGCTAAAAAATAGTTTCCAGACATCAACACAATTAAATATTGTCTAGTCAATTGAGTAGAGGTACTATTTTGCATATTCAATTTTAGGCGCTTTTGTCTTGTTGAAAACAATACTGAGAATTTCAAGGTACTAGTCTAGCACATATTGCTGAAAGACATTAATTTAATGTCGCAGTCGGTTCACTCAGAACATTAACTCAAATAGATTTTGATAATCTAATCGAATTTTAAGCAAGGACAGTTTGTCAAAAATAAATTATTTATTATTAAATTGAGTGTAAAATACACTTAAAGTGTGAATAACTATAAAAACAAAAGCGATTTCTAACGCGAAAACTGTTTGACTAATGGATAGGATGTAAATAATCAATGCATTCAAATGTGACAAAAGAGTGGAAATTAAAAGTGCTCTTTGAAAGTGTGAAAAGTATTTGAATATAATATTAAATTTCCAGACATTATGTAAAATAAATAAAAAGTCTTTTGAATAAAATGCTATTTTGTGGTCAAAATGTAAGGCAATTATTGCGATAATAGACTGAAAGACAAAAACAGTTTTTATACAAAATATAATACAATTTATAATAAAAACGACAAAATAAACAAAAAGACTTTACGAGTGTTTCAAATGCTTGAGTTGAGACAAATATCATCGAAATAGTCTTCACACAAATATTGAATAACAACAGACAACAACAGCACAGGTATGTTGAGACACATAAGACAATTGATTTAAATTAGTGGAAGCAGTCGTGCAATACGTGTGCAGAAGAAAAATAACAAAAATTAGTCGAAAATCCATATAAAAAGTGGTAAAGGATGTGATCATAGATTCAATTGAAGGAAGAATCGGAAGAAAAACCAAAGAAATAACAAAATCAAAAAAACATTAATAAAAAGCTAATGAAATGACAAACTGTTTGTCAAAACAAATCAAATGAAAAGATATAAAAAATAGAAATTTCTAAGGAATTGTTTGATTAATAGATGTTTTATAGCGAGAATGGGGAACAGGAATGTTCAGTATTTTAGGTTGTGCTCACCTTTACTATTATAACAATTAGAGTCTGTATTAATTTCAACGATATCTTTGGGAACGTCAACAAATTGATAAACTAATCGCTGTCCATCAACTTTGGCCAGAATTCCCCGCTGATAATAGTACCTGGATTATGAATAGACAAAAATTAAATAATGGATCAGTTGATAGAGGACTGTCGCTCCGTTCCATTAATCAATTTCTTTGAATCATTTCTTTGATTGGCATTTATTTTTTCACTCATTTAGAAATACAATTGAATTCTTGTTTATTCAATGAATGAATGACTTATTGATTGGGAAATAAATTGTTCGGAAAATTAGTTTCATTACTAATCAGAAAATTATAATCGAAATTCAATTTACTTCAAATGAAAAGCAAATGCTTATTGATTTTGAAAATTGAATTTCAATTCAAATCTAATATAAGAATTGAATTCAAAGCTATTCTTTGGCATTGAATTCCAATTTAATATATTCTTGGAAATAAAATTCCACTTTTGATTGGCATTAATTGGCGAACAAATATAATACTCAAATCATTTGTAAAATTCAGGCTTCGGTTCAAAAATGGGTTCAAATACTGAATGCAATTAAAGAAAAAGAATTGAGAAAAATGTTTCTCTCAATTATTGGCTGAGTTTGCAAATAAATGCCTGAAATTGATGGATGAAATGTAGAGGAGAGAGGGAAGAGGGTAGAGGGAAGGCATACATACCTGAGTGCTCTACCCATAGTTTCATAATTCATGTCTGGTTTGTTTTTATGTAAACCCCAGAGACGTGAGACGGCTTTAGAGTCAACCAATTTAAATATACCTACAAATTATTGAAATGAAAAATATTTTTGTTAAAAAAGAAGAGAAAAAATGGGAGAAATTCTGGGGAAAAACTAAATCTCTAAAAAGGCCAACGAATCGAAAGTTATATTAATGAGAAAATAAACGGGAATTTCCCTCGACTTTCGAGTGACTGATTTCTTCGGAGAAAAAACATTTAGTCATTCATCGGAAAGGAACTACACTACAGTCTAAACCCGTTTTCGCTGACAATCAGCGCAACACAACTGAAAAAATAAAACACTAATTGTATGCGAAAAGAAAGTAAAATTCAATTAAAAGCTATTAGTTTGTAAGCTATGGGATAGAGATTGTCCAAGATTGTGGCGTGATTATGATATACATACCCTTTTCCCTGTTTGTCCACTTTATGAATCGCGGACAATATTCTTTGTCCTGAAGTAATTTTAACAAAAATTCCCACAAATATGTCGTCGAACCTGACGTTTAAAAAGAAATAAAAACAAAAACAAGAGTTTAATTAAATTGAATCACGAAATGAGAAATTAATAATTGTTTTGAATAATAATAATAATTGGTTTGAAATAAATGCAAACCTTCTCTACTTTTTCGTTTAGTAGCCGTCGAACAATGATTTGTGTTTCCGTTAATATTCTCCAGGTTTTTAGGTTTTCTACCCTTTTTCCTCTTAATTACGGTACCATTTGAGAGACCATTTGTGTGATAAGAAAGATCTTCGGCCACTCCACTGCCCATACCTGTGCTCACCACCGGTACATCTGTTTGACAAAGGGATAGGTTTAGCAAATTTTGTTAATCCTTTTTTTGAATGAAAATCCTATTTTATGGCAATTCTTTTTTTTTGTGGTCAATAGGGATGCGCTTTAAGTTGGAGTAAGTGAACATACCTTTGTGATCAGGTGTTGTGTAATGATTATTATAAAAGTTAGCGGTGTGTCCGCCGTTCTCCAGTTTGATTCGAGGCGCTGTCGACGTTGGACCAGCCGGGCTTGTCGTCTGGTTGGCGATGTTGGCGGCGTTGGTCAACGTGGCCGACAGGTGTGGATGTGATGTATGCAAATGTTGTGCTGTTGTGCTGGGAGTCGGTTGTGGCGAACTGGTTGTGGTCGGAGATTCCAGTGAATAAATGTGACGATGAGAGGGATGGTAGTGGTGTGATGTGTGTTGTTGTTGTTGTGACACCTCTTGGCCAGTCACTAGCCCTGCCGGTGCTGGTCCGGGTGTCGGCCCTTGAGATGAGGCGTCTATAGTGAACATAAACGACAATTAATTACAGCTATTCCTTAAAATAAGTGAAATGATATTCTGAGCCAAAGCTTAAAAATAACTGTTTTTCGCATTTTCTTGGTTTCATCGCTTTGTTTTGATTTTTATGGTTTATTTGAACTCAGATTCTGACGGATAATAGGGTTTTCATACATTCTTTATCGGTTATCACTGGAAATGCTGTCATTTAAGATGAAATTAGTGTTTTTAATTTGATTGCAGATATGTTATGGAAATAACAACTCTTTGTGTTTACTATTTATAGATTAATTCAAATAATTTTAATGTTTGTCATTCATATAGTGTTTGCAGAACTCATGAATTTATTTTTGGTTTTCAACTCTTCTTTCTCTTTTTTATACATTTTTTCGATTTTTGTTTTTGCTTCGACTCCGAAGTCATTAATCGGATTCAATGCCAGAAAAAAATATAGGAAAACCATTTTCGCCGAGCATTTTGTGAGAATATTTCGGCACAATTTTCTCGGGTTTCTAATTATGAGAACTCATTTGAATCATAAGTAAATATAATTGAATAATAAATTTGGACTCAAACCTAATGAAAACAATTAGTTAAATACATTCTTCTTATTCTTAATCGAGTTTGAAATGAATTGAAACCAAATTTAAATAAAATGATAATTTGATTTCAAGTTCAACACTAACTTTGAAAAGCTATTTAAGCGAACAAAACATAAGTCAACTCAATATCAGATGAAACCAAAAATCTTTTGCATATTTTATAATAATGAAAAACCACTTTTGTTGCGAAGGGAAACTCCGGTCCTATTGGAAAGCCGGACATTCACTACATAACGAATGAGTGTTCATAAAAAAAGATAATTACATTGAAAGTACTCTTTTTTCCTGCAGAGAGAATCAAAAGCACTGCCCGAAGGCATTATAAACTCGTCTTTCAATAGTCTTATATAAGGCTCTTATAAATAGATAGTTGTCTTCAATTCAATAGAATATAAGTCTTTGGAAAACAAGTCTTTTGGTTCCCAACAACAACAAAAGCGACACATCCCTAACCCTAAAGCCCTGAAACTGCCTTTTCCTCCAGAAGTGCTCTCTTCCAGTGAACGAGGAATAGTTTTTGCTTCTTCAGAGTCTAATAAAACTTTTACTCTTCTTTCTAATGGCAAACCTTTTAAAGTCTTTGAAAGCCTTGAAGCGATTTCAGTGTCAGTTAACGATTAACGCCTTTATATTTATTATTAAAACAATTTTTGTCGATAACTATAACTAATATTTTTCTCGTTTCTCATTGTATTCAAGACAACAAACGATAGGGAAAAACGATTTCTAAAAAACATATTTCACTAATTCATTGTCTATTTTAGTCATTTATGGCACAAACAGTCGGATAGACTGCCGTTAACTTCCCTATTGTCAGAAGAGAGACAAAAATAAATTATTGCCAAAAATTATTGTTTTTTGAAAATGTTTTTTTCATAGTTTTGTTTCTCTTATTATTTCATTCAAAGAGAGAATGAGTTCCTGTTTTTTGTTTTACTATCAATTATCTGACATTCACTTGGGTTTCACTCTCTGCCTAACATTCATTCTGTGCTATCAATTCCTGTATTACACAATTCAATCAAAACTAATTAATTATTAATTTGTAAACCAATTTTAAACCCAATAAATATTTCATTGAAACTGATATTATATAACATATTTTTGGCCTTTTATTCAATATTTGATTATTTTTACGTAAAAATGTTATTTTGAATATGGATTTCATTAATTAATTGCAAATCATTTCCTTTCTATTTAATGAAATTCCTATTTATTTGAAACTGAAAACTCTGTAGAATCGCCTTATTATTCAGGAAATTCTAAACTCAGTTTGATTGTCAAGGCAAAACAGAAGATGAAAAATTGCTGATTTGTAATAAATTACAAATAATAGATTATTCGGAGCCTTGACAGTGAATACTAGGCTATTATTATTATTACTCGATATCATTAGTTATAAATCCAATCATAGATTCATGATGATAGCTTGGTCGATAATCTGAGGATAGATAGATGAGTTCTAATGATTCATTGGATTTGTTGGACATTTCATACATTTAACAAATTGTGTTCAAATCGATTGCAAATTGATGGCAAGTTTTTACTCGCTGTCTAATCGACAGATATTTATTCTGACTTTTTCCTCGATCAAAGTCGTGATTTACCAAAAAACTTTCCTCTTGTCTTCAAAATGAGCTCAAATTTGTTCTTCGCTTAACTGATAAAAATCGTGAAAATGGGCTCAAAATTCGAAGAATAAACTCATCTTTTTTTCTAGAAATTTATAAATATATTTATAACTTGTTTTCAAAACTAATTAATGTTTGACTCAAAGAATGTATTTTTGTTTGCAAAGAGATATTCACCAGAATTTTAATTTCGGTTTAACTCTATCTTTGAAACTCTTTTATTATTTTGCTTTTTGTTTGACTTTCACTTCTCTTCTCTAAAGAAGTCATTAATCGGATTCAATGCCAACAAATAAATATTAAGCAAAAAATCTCTTTTTTACAGCAAAAAACTAATTTATTCTTGCTTTTTATACAACGAATGCCTTTTAAAGTCTTTAATATTTCGCTACTTTCTCTGCGCAACAAATTTATGACTCTTTTCCCCTGTTTTTTATCTTCTTTAGAGGCGATACTCTTTGAGATAATATCTCTGGAAAAAACTCAGCGAAATAATCAAAAATAACAGACATTTTTTTGCCCAAAATATCAAACCTCGAGTCAAGTGTCAGACCTATGAACTTATGATTTAAACTCCAATTTTAGAAACAAGTAATTAAAATATGATTTATTTGTTTTTCTTGAAAAGAGTTAAATGGCTTTTGAAAACACATTTTTCAAAATTTTTTAATATTCTGTTCAAAGCTTAACATTAAATAACACTTTTGTTTGAATCGATTGCATAAAAACTGGAATCACTAATAGGTGTCGCTTTCAGATTGAAATTCAAACATATCCTGTTCTGTCTGTCTGTATGTGTGGTGCAATGATTGCCTGTGCTTTGAGGACTTCCGTTAGTGAGAGTGCGATCATAAATATTTCTGAAATCATTATTGAATAATAAATGAAAAAAAAACTCCTGAAAAAAACCTATTCTTAGAAATTCAAGGCTCGCTATATTTGTATGTAAAATGTATGATTGCTCGGGGTCATTTTCTACTGACTATTAATTCCCATTCTAACAATTAGCTTATATAATGAGTTCTAGAAACAAGGCACAAGGATACTTTTTTCATTGCACAGGTATTAAAGTATTTTTTAATAAGTTTCTTCACATAAGAGTAAGGAGGAGCAGATTCGGGGTAATAAATAAAATTGATAGCGGAGTGAAGGGAAACAATACAGAGGTATTCAGAGGTAGTGCCAAATCACTGAATCCTTAATTAAACTTTTGCGTCGATTTTTTTTTGCTTTCGGTTTTCAATCGTATGAAACATTTGTTACATTTTTCTCTTTCTTATCTTAAGACCCACTATGGAAGTCGAGAAATGTCTGATACTATTCATGGCTACAATGTCTTGAAAGGCAGACAAAAGTGAAAGTAAGTTAAAAGCGAAACATCAATAAAATGAAAAGACCCAGGGAGAGGAAAATACAAGAATAAAATACATGTATAAAAAGATCGATTGCGCTAAAAGGATATGGTGGAAAAACTGGTGAGGGGGAGATGAGTTCGTTCGCCTTGGCGTTGTCCAGGCAACAGACTAATGCTTCATGTCCTTGAAATTTATTATTGGCTGTGCGTTTAGGGCGACGAACGGATTCAAGGTTTGCCTCAAGTAATGCCAGCGAAATACTGCAGCAACAGAAGAGAACAGTGCAGTGCACAGGCATATAATGCCAATGCGCACTGCATGTACATGCACTAATGCTGACTCTACTGAACAAGAATACACAGAATATATTTTTTTTTACTTCTACTGTAGTTTTATAATAGTTGCGCCAATATTACCACTATTACCGTGAAATGGAGAAAAAAAATTCAGATATATTATGAGTAAAACAAATTTTTTCCACCGAAACACTAATTTTCTCGCTATAAATGAATGACTCTATCTATTAGTAATTTTGTATTTTTTAGCTACTCTTCACTCACTCCTAATATCTACCTCTCCGTCAAACTTCCCGTTGCCTTGAATTCAGACAAAATTAGATATTATTTTATTTCAAACGCTTTACTGAATAATTATATGAAAAAAAGAGGACAAAACAATTCTCGTGGATTTTTTTCTGCTGCTTTTCATTGCTAAGATTTTCACTCTGAGACCATTTTCTAAGCAAAAATGTCTGAATTTCTGGTTACCGCCCTTTGGATAGAATTTGTATCAAACAAAATATTTTCGATTTCCAATGAATAACATAAATGATAAAAAAAAATTGTCATTAAAATTATTTCCAATAGACTTCTATTGATCCGAATTATAGATTAAATTTCCGTTTTGGTAATGTCTGAAGAAATAGCAAAAAAAAATATATTTGAATATTAAGTTGAAAATCAATAAAAATCCCATTTGTTTATAAAAACCTTGATTTTGTCTGAATATTTGATTCGTAGTTCTCTTATCGTAAAAAATATGTGTTTTTAATACAATGTTTCTAAAGTTTTTGAGATAAAGTGGAAAAAATTCCTCTTATGTTCAGTCATGACATTTATATTTGCAATTAGTTAAGTTTTTTTAGTCATTTGATAAGATTTCTCAACAATGAATTTAATTGTAATTCAAAAGCAGGATGAAGACCAAGATCTAAGCTATTGATATGTTATTTCGAGTGATTCGTCGAAAAAGGCTTTAAAACAAATTCTGTATTATTTTATTCAATTAGCGGACAATAAAACAGTCAAATAAATTGATCCGAAATATAAAATCTCAAATGACTTTCATTTTTTTCTTCCCTTAAATCACATAAACTTAAAGTATTTGCGATAAAAAATTTTGTTGAATAAAACGCTTATAATTCAAATACCGGTAATAACTGTCTCCTAAATAATCACAAAATTTATTTTAAAGATAAAAAACACTGTATTTCTCTGTTTTGATAAAAATTAATAGTTTTGCCGATAAAATAAATACAACATTTCTGTCGAGAAAGGAATCAATTCTTTATTTCTGATATTTATTCTGTGCTTTGATTAATAGGAAGACTAAAACCAAAAATAAATAGCAAAAGACAGAGACTATTGTTTATCATCCCTGAATAGACAGGGAGTCAGTGAGCATCCATTTCCGAAATTTATTATTTTATTTACCAATGAATGTGAGGCAAACCCCCAAATACATAGGATTACAGCACAGACAGGGAAAGGGAGAGCAAAAACAAAAACCAGAGATAAATGCTTGGCTTAGACGAAAGGACAGACACTGACTATTAGCTAAATTATGACTCAGTTTTGTTCGAAGGATAGACACAATTATTATCTCATGTTTTTCTCTTTGGTTTTTGGGTTTTCTTCTTTTGCAGAGAAAACAAAAATTTTTGTACTTTTATTGGAATTCACTCTAAAAGTAAACAAAAGTCTGGAAAACAAATCCAAATAATGTAATCAAAGGTATAATCAATGCGAAAGTTTTGCGTAAAAGAGGGCCCACTATTTGGCACAATGGCCTCCATTAGCATTGAACTGAATTTCCTAAAACACCCGAATATATTAGGCAAAAGTCAAGCTCTGCTTTAATGCCTTAATTTCGCTAATGATTGCTATAATGAGGACTCATTTCTTGTTAGTTATGAACAGAGTATGCATTTCATTGTATTCTAAGACAGCGTTTAATTAAATTAAAAATAACTTCATTTGAAATATATGTCAAACTTTTGTTCGCATTTTGCGATTGAAGACAATAATTAAAAACGAAATTAGACTTAATTTTTAGACTTCATATGAGATCCACAATTAGATAAATTGTGCGAACAATTCATGTGAATGTGAAGCCAAATATGAAATATTCTGTCCTAAACACAAGTGACAACTGCTTGAAGACATATCATATCCTGTTTACTCATACCATTAGAAAGCGTAACAGATTTCTCCTACTTTTGGACAGACATTCATATAAAAGTTATATAAATATCAGTCATTTATTGTAGGAGTAGTGAATGTCTGCACCTTTTCTGCCTGTTTTCGCTTTTCACTGATAAATAGCGTTGGATTTGATGGCCAAAATCGATTGCAAAGACCAAGACTATTGTCTAACACAATAAAACCGGACAAAATGCATAACTTTTTTGGTTGCAGTTTACGTAAACATCTTTGGGTTGAATTCTTAATGATTGTTGCAAAAAGATGCAGGCCTTTCGCTCAGCATATGTTTTACGAAAGGCCAGTTCAGTAGGCTTTTTGCAGACATGTTTACGGCATTCATAAGAAAAGTTATGCTTTTATTACATCAAAGCAAATATGTGTCGACAATAAAATGTCGCAATCGATTTGAAGGGCCGACCGATGAGATCACATGCAATAACACCCTCAACACTATTGTCCTACTCTTAGCTAAGCGATAGACCATTCGATAGACTTCTTTAATATGCTGTTGTTGTTGTTGTTTTGTCGGTCAGGCTATGGGTTGTGGCGCTTTGAGTGGCACTGAGAACCTGCATCTAAATGGTAGGCCCACTACTGACCGAATCTACTAAATAACAACAAATATCCAAAAGAATGGCAATTCATGTATGAAGTTCGGAGGAGAAGAAATTCCTTGTGTCGAGGGAGAGGGATGGCATTCACTTGAGTATGGCGTAGGTGTTTACTCGGACTGACCTAAAAAAATATGTTTTTCCACAAAACTCGAGTGAGTGCGCTGTCGAGTGAGAAGACAGACTGTTCTGGAGATTGGATTTTCGCACTGCCTTTGAATTAAATGCATTTACTTAACAAACTCTGCTCGCGTTTAATGCAAAATCGCGATTTAAATTTAAATGTATGCTTGCTCATTTAACCATTAATGCATTGCTCAGAATATATTATTTGACAAGAATAACAGGGAATGACTTACATGTCTGTCGCTGAGCGCCATAGAAATAGCCGTATTGACTCATCTGTTGGTGCTGTTGTTCATCATTGGAACTGTAATGTGAGTCCACGTCACTGACCCCGGAGTCGGCCGGCGATGGCGGCAACGGCGATGTCGTCGTTGTTGTGGCCAATTGTGGTTGTCTTTGTAGAGAGTATATGTTGCCGTTTGCGGCCGTCCTGTTCTGTTGCAGGATATTCTGTAAAAGGGTTGTCGTCGGCCCATTATTTTGTTGTCCGCCATTGCCGTTGACACCATTGGTCACCGACTGGGACGGACTGGCCGTTTGTGATGGGGTTATGTTTTGTTGGTGATGATGACTCGAGCCGTTCGTTTGCGGTGGCGCTCCCGGTTCACAACCATCGACTGTAACGCAAAGAGAGAAACAATTGTTTAAAATATGAAAATAAAGTAAAAGTAATAAAAAAGTAAATCTTTTGTTTGGATTAAAGACTAATATTTGAGCAGAACTTCACTTAAGATAAGAACAACAAAAAGTTAAGAATTACGAGAGTTTTCAGACGAAATGCAAATCAATTGAATCGCTTTTTTGTTTTGATTTCCTTTTCATTTGTGACTCTTTTTGACAAAAGTCTGATTCAAATGAAATTGATGTCAAGAGTAGAGAAAAGTCTAAATTTTGCTTTTTTTCATTCTATTATACATTGAAATACTTTTTCCGATAGCTTTCCTCTCTATTGTTGAACAGTTTTTCCAAACTCATCAGTGGATTAGCTACGGAAAAGACACAGTCCTTAATCTCTTCGGTTATGAATAGCCAGCAAAAAAGGATATAAATGCTGAGATATTCATCAAATAGCCAGGTATTGAAAAAGGACTCGATTTGTCATCGGATACAACCATAAGTAGTCGTGAATTTAATATTTTCTATATAAATGGAACGGTGTTTAAAAGGACCGCTCACTTATGTCTTCAAAGGAAAGTGGGTTTTGCTCAGCACTTGAATAGTAAAGGGGGAGAAGAAAAAAAATGTTATAAATAGGACTCCGACTCCACTCATATGGTATTTGCGGGCAAAAAGAGTTTTTGACACAAAGTGTTGGGAACTTCAGACAGAATGTGAGTGAAGAGGAAAAAGTAGACCAAAAAATTGTGTTTCTAAAGAGATTTAGAATTGAGTTCAATCGGGAAATGTGAATAATAGTGTGTATGTCCTCCAAAATCGTACGGTTCTTCTCTACCCTATCGTCCAAATTGATTCATTCAAATAGTATTTCCATTCAATAGTAACGGTCGATAATAAAAGGCAAAAAAATTTGGGGCCAACACTCGGAAGTAGTGGTGCTTTTTCGTCGCTCCGTACTATTAATAAAGCTCAGGGCAGT
>JAQFXL010001284.1:0-12836 GCA_034693445.1 Edwardzetes edwardsi | reverse complement strand
AGAAACAAGAGTACAGACGAAACAAATGCCAAACTCAGACACAACTGTTTCGCCCATTTGTTTAGACACCGACTAAACTACTCATAAATTTTCACTAAACTTATTGTTTATTTCATTTCTCTTAACTCAAGAGAAATGACTACAAAATAATAATCTTTAATAATAAATAATATCTCTTATTAGTGTATTCCTGTGCTGTTTGTGTGTTGCCATCCATTCCCAGTCTTGGGAGTAATCAAAATAATGAGAAGGAAATTAATATTTCATTGACTTTCCAAACAGAGGACAGAATAACAAAACAAATGTTAAACTCAATTGGATTTCAAGTTTAAAGCTTTTCAACTAACTTTTGAAACAAACAAAAAAAAGGTTTTCCTCAAAACAGTCTGAACTAGATTTTCAAATATACACACAAATAAACAATAAATATATAACAAAACCATAGATTCTATACAGCAATCCATTGATCGATAGTACAAATGCGTGGGATTTCACAAAAGTTTATTTTCAAAGCATTTGTTTCTGAATCGAAGCCAACAAAAAATACTACCATTTGTTAGAGGATTCAATTCATTGCAATTTATCTCTTATTTCAATTTGAATGCTTTGGAAACACTCTAAACGTGCAGTCAATTGATTTTTTCTTCCTTTTCGATTAACTATGAGAGATAAGACCTAGTATTAAATAGTTCCAAGTATTCAATCAATTATTATTTTATCCGTTTCGTAAGCATTCGGTAATTTGTTCCGTGAATTCATGTCTGAAGAACTTAAGAACTAATATACTGTATATACTATATATACCATAAACATATATATATGAGATTTAGTCAAACAATTAATGATTTTTTTCCATCAATTTAGTGATGACTTAAGTTGCAGTGATGGGCAGCGGTTGTAACGAAAGTTGGATCAAAGTTTTCAACATTTTTACCATTTATTCCAATTGAAAACAGTCGTAACTCATACTTACTTTATTGCAGGCACTGCCTATGGCTTTCCCATCAATGATCAACCCTATTGGGTATTAACGAGGAGAAAATCAATTGAAAATACTCTTCAATAACTCGGATATAATCCTCGAGAATGTATTTTTATGAATCATCCAAAGCATGACTAATAGAAAAGATAATTGAATTTCAAAACCGATATTTCAATGCATTTTCAACAATGGGTTTTCAACAGCGGAAAGCAAACGAAGCAAAATATTATTTTGAAAATAAATTTACCAAAATTTTAAGCACAGAATTAGTTACGAAATGCACGGAAGGAGTGGAAGGAAATTAAAAACTATTGTATTATTTATTCGCAAATATTTCCTTTGGTTTTAATCACAAACTTTTTCAACCTTTTAATGAATTCAAGTCTTAAACGCCTTATAATTAAACTCAAGAAAAATGTCTTTTATTTCTCAAAAACTCATTTATTTACACAAAATTAAACCTAAAAATTAAAATAAATATTTTCATAATTACTATATAATAAGAAAACTTTAATATTTAATAAATGATTAAACTTTTAAATCATTTGTTTCATACAAATAGTATTTGAATACAATTTATCTTTTCTTAGTGTTAATGAAATTTCGTCTCAAATGACGTTAAACTCAATAATTATATAATCTTTTTGTTAAATTACGTCGACTTGTAATTGAATTTTTAATTTTTGATTTTAACTAATAATAAACAAATTTATGCCTTAATTATAATAATTATTGATTTTCATGGATTGCAATCAAATTTCTTTAATCAGATTACTCTTCAATGAAAAATTCAAATCAAATGAAAAGAATCAAAATTTTTATGACTTAATCGGAAAAATGTTTGAAAAAATATCATTCAATGCAATGATTTTTCCGCTAAAATATCAGTTGAGATAAGTATGGAAACAATCATTGATTAAAAACTTGATTTCATTTATAATGAGTAGTCTTTTGGACAGAATAACCAAAACTAAAGAAAAATGAGACGAAATTGTTTTGATTTGAACGTAAAATTTCTTCAAATCGACGATTAGATAATCGAGGAGAAAAAACTAACTGATCCCTCAATAATGTTTAAAGGCAGGCAGGAATACCTGTGCGCTAATCATAATTGCAATTTAGGGGCACAGAGGAGCGGAAAAATGACATATTTCTTGAAAATCGAGAAAAAAGCGTTAAAATGTTCTTTGATTTTCGCAATTTTCTTCAATTGATTGCAATTAAAGATAAGAAATTTGATGTTTAGATCAAATATTTAGTTTAGAAATTCATTTGATTCCTGGAAAAAATTATATCACATGACTGGACATCAGCTCTAAAACAACTGACAACTGAATTGAGGACAAAATCGATAATAAATTAAATTTCATTTCAAAAACGTTGACTAAAAAACAAATCAATTCTTGGTTTCAAATAATTTGATTATCGTTTGAATTTTTTCTCCATTTTTGCTAATCTTTTCTTTTTGGCGATCATTTCGTAGAGGATTTCCAGTCCCTCATCCAGTCCTTCGCCGATTATAGCACAGGCCGGCTGTACGTGCCACTGGTGTTGACTGAGCTGGTCGTTTAGGCCCAACAGTTGGGCCACTTCTTTAGGCTCTTTAGCGCCGGGCAGGTCTTGCTTCTGATCACACATAACAAAAACAAACAAATAATTACGGATTGAAATACAGTTAAAATAAATATCAAACAAAACTAAACTAAATATTTATCATCCGATTCTTGAAGGCAACCAGATTTTTGACTCGAAATAACCAAGGTGTAAAAAATTATTTAATCTACGAAACCTGTAAAAACCAACTCCCTATTGAATTACCATGATCATCTATTTATTCTATTAAGGATTGTCTAATTTTTAAATTACAGTTTTCAAAATTTATTATCAAAGTGCTAGCTCAAGTGAAATTGTAAATCGAATAAGAGCAGTTCGCAGAGTAAAATGTTCTCGTTGCAAACTGTTCATACAGTATGATAGGAATCTTGATTTAATCTTGTCATGGGAAATTCAATTATTGGATTACTTCACTAAATATGATTAATTTTGCCTGGGTAATAAATCAATTTTCCTTACATTTTTTTATTGAAGTTTAATGTATATATGTTTAGTGTCAACAAACTAGTTGAAATTAAAATAATAAATCTCCTTGCTCAACGCATTAAAACAGTTTTATATTAATAAAAAAAAAATGTGAACTAAATTTTATACTAATTTGGAAAATATCTAGAATTTTATCAAAAATCATCGAAGTGTTACCCAAACAAAGTTTTGCATGGTTCTAATTAAGAGCCACATTATTTTCAACTGGTCCTCGATCTTATTGATTGCTTGTCTAATTAAATGAAGGGCCTGGCTTTTTGAGTGCCTTGGCTTTCATCGAAGCCATCCATCACAGACGGAATTTTGTTTAATTAGTGGATTATTTTTATTCCATTCCTGCCTTTCCTACCGACTCATCAAAAAAGATTTGACCCGTTTTTCGACTCCAAACCTAAACTAAATTAATTAAAGCCTTCTCTCTGTCAAAGTCTGTTAGGAATCATAGCCCCCACACGAGAGGAGACTGTCTGTTAAATCGAGAGATGAGAGGTTGAGCCGAAAAATCTTATCTCAAACTCTATTTTTGACCGAAAAATAATAACAACTGAAAGACAGGCGAGACTTACATTCGCTAAGACTAGGATAGGAACGCATGAGTTCTCGGGTGACTTAGCCGTACGCAACAGTTCCATCTTTGCCTCTTCCATACGCTCGTCATCGACAGAGTCTACCACAAACACTATGCCGTCCGTACATCTGGTGTATGAGCGCCAGAGTGGCCGCAGTTTGTCCTGACCTCCGATATCCCATATCAGAAACGATGTTCCCTTTGATAAGAAAAGAAAGAAAAAGAGTTATATTTCAATCAAAAAATGTTTTATTCATTTTTCTTATTTCATGAAATTTCCTTAAAATTTCAAAATTCTTCGAAAAAATCCATTTCAATGATTAGTAACTTATCTAATGTTTTAGTATTTTGAAATAAAATTGAATGTAAGACAGACCCAGAGCCTAATTTGTCTATCAAAACTGGGAATACTTTGAGCTTTTCATTGACATAATTGTCAGCAGAAAACGAAAAAACATTTTTACTTTTCATTACATAATTATAAGGTTTTTAGGCATTTATGCAGAAAACGAGATATTTCTTTGCCTTTGAAACGCAATGAATGAAAAAATATATTTCAAAACAAACCATTTGTGAGAAAAAGTAGTTTCTATTCAATTGAGAAATGAGGAGAAAATTAGATGAAAAGGAAGAAAGTGTTTGAAAACATAATTTTTTGTTTATTTCAAATGAAATGAATTGCTTTTCAAAGAGTATTTAAAACAAAAACAACATTTCAATTGAGTTCAGTGTTCATTAAAATGAGCGAAAACTATGTGAACACTAAACCTGGAGACAAATCCTAAGAAACATTAATTTTTATTTTTTGTCAAATAAAATAAAACCCATTTTTAATGCTTTCACTCTTTAGAAGACGTTCGAGAAAATAAACAAAACAAAAGTTAACATGCAATTTGAGAGAATGGGCATTTATTTTTAAACCTACACTCATTCTGTGCCTATGACTGTACAAAGTTTTTTAGAAAATTAAATCATTTTATTATTATTATTATTACAAAAGTTGTTATTCAGTGCGAGAATTCTGAGAACAGAATAATATAATTTGTTTGAAAACTTTTTTATACATTTATTCGTCACTTATTTAAATCACTCAGAGATGAGGTGTTCCCCTCTGTATGCAACTCAATCCCAAAGTCAGGGTCTGGCCTATCATCTAATCATCAAAAGTATAGACGTATACAAAGTCTTAATTGCTTTGAGAAGAAACTCATTTGAATCTAAATCTCACAAAACTTGTTATTATTTATAGTACGGGAAAAATGTTTAATATTTTACTAACGAGTAGTTCATTAAAAAATAATAGTTATTAATATTTGATGGCATTTAACAACAAATGGTCTACCAGTTAGAGCAGAGATGATCAGAAAGGGTGGAGTGGGTTGGGGTGGGGTGGAGTATGATCAATGACAAATGTAACAAGGTTATAAAATTACAAAACAATTTTTAAAATTCAAAATGGGATGAGATAAAAATTGATAAGGTTTTAAGTCTGATAACACAAATTTGCCAAGATACAAGACTAAAATGTGCTTAATATATGAAAGTTCGTAATTAAATTGCAGGATAGATGCAATGCTGGTGTGACGTATAATTAATTAAACTGATCCAGGATTAAATATATTGAAACTGAAATTAAATTGAAAAAAAAAGCTTAAACTGAAAACAAACAAGGATAATTAGATTTTAATTGTACCAAAGACATCAATCAGCATATTAAACATGCGATTTTTCTCGAATTTGCATGGATCAATTAGAATAAAGTTTCCATTACGGGCTAATTATTTGTCAAACTTGTTATTAAAAATACTTTACATTTTGTTAATTAATGTCTAAAATAATCTTTTCTCAAGACTCGAGAAGAGATCGAAATTCCCCACAAAGACCCTTAGGTTGAGCCCACAATCCAGACATTCCTGTTATATATGTATTCCTAGTATATTGTTTGGCAAATCATTTGTCAATACATATCGTCGAATGAAATCTTGTTTTTCTTGTGTTTGAAAACTATTTTGTTGTAAGACTTGAATCGAAATAATATTAAAGACGATTACATGGCTCTGACAGTAAGCAAAGGTCAGCACAAGAAGAGAACAAAATGTGTTATTCCTATGAATGTTGAATAAAAACCAACTAATTAACAGACTTTGAATGACAAAACATTTTTCTCACTTCAACTCAAAGAAAACTCCAATTGAGTTGAGAGACAACTTCCCAATCAATGAGTGGTTGCAGACATCATAAGACATGTGAACAGACGTTTGCTTTCAGAAAATAGAAAACATGGTTCTGTTGGGTAATACTTCCCTCTTATATATCTTAATCAGTATATCCTCTGCTCTGTTGTGAGAACATATCTTTTGCTTCACTAAACAGTTAATCAAACAAAACGTTTAAACAATAAAATAGTGAAAAACAAAAAAAAATAAATTCATTTCCTCTAAAGTTTTAATGAAATAAAAGACAGGAAAACAAAACAAAACAAAACTCTAGTCTTCGACAAAATCTAAAAATAAATCCAAACTTTTTTTACTCCTAACTAAACATTGGTTTTTCAGACCTATCGTCAGTCAGTTATCATATTCTGAGCACAGATTCAGTTCAGTAGAGAAGAAATTGACACGAAAATTGAGAACAGAATTACATGACAATATGACAAAGGTTATTTTTTGAAGACCATTTTTTTCAGTTCATTCAATATTTTTCTTTTGTCATTCAATTCGCCACAAATACTGAACAAAGGACTCAGTGGTGAACAAAGGGATGCACAGAAAAACTCAATTTCAAACCCACTGAGACCTGCTATACATTAAACAATTCTGAACATCCCTGTAATTCAATCCCAATTGCCCTTAAAAAAAGTTTCCACTATAGAAATGAATGAAAAGACACTATTAATAGACACGACATTCAGTGGCAATGAATTTATGAATTCTTTCATCAAATGAGTCAATGAATTAAATGAATTGAAAGACTGAATAAAACAGAAAATTTGATACAAAATGACATAATTTTCATGAATAGCATTGAATTAATACAAAAAGCATTAGTCTATTGATAATAACCACTCATTCGTAGAATGTTAATGATATTCAAATACCAGGTTTGAATTGAGAAAAGAAAAACAAGTATCAGTCCGTCGGTCCGGGATATCAGTCCCTAATGTTTGACACAACATGACATTTATGGGTAGAAAACCAAAAAAGTAGTCCCAAAAGCATAAAGAAGATATTAATTAAATAATTTGTGTCTCTATTTATATAACTCATATGTTTTTCCTTAACTATAAGTCTTTTGAGATAAGCATTAAATAAATGTCCGGAAAGTAAATCAAAATTTTGATAAATGTTTTAATTCAAGAAATATATGAAAATTAATTTCTCGAACTCTATTTGTCGGATAAATTACACTGTTATTTGTCGGGGGGGGGGGGAGAGAGAGACCATTGGAATGTGTCGATCAAACACTAGGAGAGGAGAAGAGCTATTAATTTAATAAAAATAAGCGAATTATTGTCTGTCAGCTCTAACTTTGAGCCTTAACTTCCAGAAAAGTGCCACAAACCAAATGGTGTGTCACTTGAATTGAGTTATACTTCATATATTAGATGAGATTCCCTTTCTTTTTCTCTTATCTATAAGCGTATGTGTCGACCAATGATTAACTGTGGGAACCACTGGTCTTCTGCTACTTAAGAGCTCTGGTAATTTTAAAAAAATCACAACCAAAACATACAATAATCTCAAATATCCTGAAATATGAGTCCAAGGCTTAGGAGAGGGAGAAAGGGAGGGAGAGAGAGAGAAATATTGAGAGCAAACTGCAAACACCATTATATTCTTCGGGGATATAATAAGACTTCTTTGTCTGAAGACATCATATTAGACAGTGATTACTGTTATTTAGAGGGGGAATCACTTCTTTCGGCTACTCTTTGGAGCGACAGATATCAAAGGAAATTCATTGTTGGAAATCATAAAATTATTTTATTCAGTGATAAGTAAACCAAAGACTAAAATATTATTTCTTTCGCCTAATAATTGATATTTATGTTACTCTTGTAGAATAAAAAGGACGGCATATTAGCCCTAAAAGCGTTTTTATCAATAAACTTGATCAGTTAGATTGCAAACAAAATCACCTGAGTTCGTATTGGGAACGCTGTGCTCCCAAATGATCAGTAAATCATCGCTGGAAAGGAGTGTTAGCTCTGAATAAAATGTGTGAAAAATTACTAAAAACTTTAATCCAATCTTTATATACCTTAACCTAAATTTTTTTTCAGCAAAACATTGGATTTTCGAGTCTTTCCTCTCAAAGCAAAAAAAATATATAATATTTGTAATAAAAACAAAATAAGATTTCTGTGTATTAGTGCCTAAAATCGTTAATTTATTCCAATTTATTGAATGGGAATTCCGTGTAAACAAAAAATTACAGTTTAAAACAAATTCAGTTCAATTGGGAATTTTTAAATGCCTTTTCCCAAACCCAATGGGAACTGTGCTGTAAGTTTTTAGGACGGAATGGACAGACGGATAGGATTCACAGTCTAATAAATTGTATATAAAATACATTTAATCCAATCGTAAAAAACAGGATCCGATGAAAAAACATATAAAAACATTGAAATCAAGTAATGATTTCGACAGCAATGAAACAGAAAAGCTTTGAATTTATTTTAATTAAAAACCATTTTTTCAATTTATACCTGAATTTGAAATTCAAGCAAAAAATATATTTAAATCAAAAACAAAATCAAAATATAATTTGTGTTATATTTGAAATCAAGTCATGAATTAAGTCATGAATTAGTTATAAAACTTAATTTTTTTCTCTGAAAACTAATTTCGAGATTAAAACCAAATTCAAAACTTAAGAGTAATTTAAGACTTTTGTAGATAAATATGAATATGAATTGATTACATACCTTAGCCTTTCCAGTATGTGCTCTGACTTTTTCGCAGTTGAAGCCTATGGTGGGCACAGTATTTAAATATTGGTCGAACTTAAGCCTGTAAAGGGCGGTCGTCTTTCCGGCCGAGTCTAAGCCCAGCATAACAATATGCAAGTTGTGATAAGTTGGCAACGAATCCAGTATTGAATGCTTTCCACTCGAAATACTCGAACCCATTATTCACAGCAAAAGTTTATAAATATTTTTTCGGTTATTATTATTATTTTTATTATGATTTTCAACAGTTATTGCACTCAAAGCCCGGGTTTAATGAATGCACAGAATATACATGTAATTTGCACCAAAAGAGCACAGCAGATAATTGTGCTGTCCTTTCACTAAACTTTGAAAAATAAAAATCTAATGAAACTTACGATGAGATTAAACCATAATTGCAATGAAAATCGTTAGTCGCTATGAAAAGAGTCGTAAATTCAATGTTTAATTACTTTCATCTGTAATAATCTTCACAATTACCACAATGGGTATTATACGACACAACATAAAAATGCGATGAAATTCTTTAGAAATTAATTTAATATTTTTTGTGAGAAAAAATGCATTTTTCATCAAAAATGAAATGTTTTTCAAAACTCATGGAAATATCCGAAACTTTTTCCACACTTTTAATGATATAACAAATTATTGTTTGATTTTCATTCAGTTTTTTTTCTTTGTTGACAATCTCTTCCGCAGAGAACCAGATATCAAATTATACCCAGTATTGTATACTCGGAGACAGTTTTCGAGTCGATTATTAAGTGAGAGTTTTATTTCATTCTTGAAATTCTCTTTATTTGTATTTAATTTAATAATGACTTCTTAAATGACTTTTCGCTCTCGACTTCCAAACCATTGCCTTCTTCTCAATGAATGACAGACACTATCAGAGAAAGACATCAAAAATACATTAAATTATAGTCTATTATAAGACGTCAGATATTATACTTAAAAAGCGTTTTTCATTCATTACATCAAACATTCATTAAATTGTTATATACTTTGAGATTATATTTGAGAACACAATATATGAGACGAAGAAATAAATTGAATACAAGTTATATAATAAACACTGGACTCAGTTAACAGTTATTCTGTGCTATTGTTCTTCAAATTCAAAGGGTTTTGTTTTTGAATTGAAAAGTCAAAAACTTTTGTTTCTCTTCACTCACTTCTTGGTATATAATATCACACATTATATTAAAAAGAGTTAAGGAAATTAGAGCATCAGAACTAGGATACCTGTGCTCTAAGGTATAGGGAAATGCATTTCCAGCACACATTGAGATTAGAAATGTGTTATTCATTCCCTACTCTATTGAATATTTGAATAGTATTTCAATAATTGAATACTTGGTCTCTAATAAAGTGTATTATTTCTATGAATACAGACTCTGAGCTCAAACTGTAATATGTATTCATATTTCACTCAATCTATTATTAAAAGATAAAACTATTCAAATATTAACCCAGCAAAACCAAGAATTAGGATCGACATTGTGCCTAGGTCATTATTATACTAATTCCATTAAGAATTGAGTGAATTATTAAACAAGTGTTTAATAATTATCGCTATTTTTGCAAATCATGCGAAACGATAAATAATGAAAAGTCTTTTATTTTCGACATAAAAAATTGTTTTTTTTTCACTGAACTTATAATTAGTTTGAAATTAATTATAATTTTGAACTTAAAAGTAATTAATTTCAACGCATAAGAGATCTTCGCAAAAGATTTTTCTCTTCGGTTAAATAATTTTCAAAAATCAAAGAGTGTTTTACTATATTATTATCCGAAGAGAAAGAAAATATGAAAAAATTGCGAAAATCAGTAAAAAATGCTAAAATTATTTATGAAAATATTTTTTTCTCAAATGATTTATGGTTTAAATCTCTCTTTTAAAGTGTTATATAAAAAGTTGAATTTGAAGTCCAAGAAAACCTCAAAACACTAATTAATTTGAAGCAAAATATCAGACAAATAACAAAAATATGAATTCATTTCTTTAAAAACTTGATTTTTGAATAGAATTGAATCGAAATCTAAATTTCAAACTGTATTTTGTCACCGAAACAGATGATTGATTGAACCATTATAACAGATAAGGCAATTACCCAGCAATACATAACAACCATGGCTATTACAAAATTATAATAAATTGATCCGAATTCTAGGATAAAACTCAATATGAGTTTCAGAAGTGATTCGCAAAAACTGTTTCATTCATTCAAATGATTCAATGAAATGGATTTTAAACTGAATTCAAAATAAGAAATTTAAATAATATTATAATTAATCCTCACTTAAAGGCAGTGCGAAAAATCAGATCAGAATAAGAAAAGTAATCGCAAAAAATGATCAGAAAATTTATTTCTTGGATTTCAGACCTTTTGAAACACCCGAAGAAAAGTGTAGTTAAAGAGCGCGAAGAAAAAACTGTTGAATTCAAACACTGTATGTATTGAAGACTTGAATAGTATTTCGGAGAAAAATACTTATTGTCTAAGAAAAAGAGCGCAACAAATATATTGAACAGACCTTCAAAATGAGTGGTTAGGGAGGAGAGAGAGAAGGTAACAGAGGTTTACATGTAATAAGAAAGCCAGCAGAGAGAGGAGAGGTCCAGCTTTTGATATAAGCAGGATATAAAACAGCTAACCTTACAGTTGAAAGATGCAAATTATCTCTGAACACGCCCTTCGAAAGTGAAACTCATAGTTTGATTGATTGAGCAAGATAACACTCAAGTAATTTAAATACTATTATTACTATAAAAGAGGAATTTTCCAAATTGTTCAATCAAAAAAATTCCACTACGGAAAAATTCAACAAGTGCAATTAGCGCATTGATAAAGTTCTTACAAATTACCGTGATTATCTGCACGAATGAGCTTGCTCATCATTAGCCAGCGTGAGAATTTATGGCTAACTTAGCACAAACACAGGTGTATTTTTGGCAAAAGAAAGCACTGATAGGTTTATGGCTGTGCTGTTCGCTATAGAATATCTATCGAACCGTACGGTCGAGTAAACGCAAAAAATCATAAGCTAGGACATTTAAATATTAAAAATCCACATCTAATTCAATACTTACGGATATATTCTGTGCACGAATTGCTGATATCTTGAGCTACAAATCAGAGGTAATGCCACAAAAAATGCTTATTTTAATTGAATTATTAGTTATTCCAATCGATGATCGCTCAGAGCTTTTTCAGTCGCTCTGAACTCTAAACTTGACAATCAAAGCACAGGTTTCTAAATGAATGCAAACACACACACAGCACACCACATAACACATGCAAAGGGAATTACAAGGCCTGCATCGAGTTCTGTTCGCAGTTTCGTATACTCCGTCCCCTTTTTTCAACTAACACTCTGTGCGCGGAGTGAGCCGTTCAGTTACTTTTCAGGCACTGACTGCTGAGTACACACAACACAAGGCACTGCCTGTGCGATAGAGAGGAGTGGGAATCAAATTATCATTACGTTAGCCAACAGTGAAAGAAGTTGTTGTTGTCTTCTATGGTGTTATTGAGTCTGACTTTTCTGGAGTTTTATCGGAGCGCAGAGAATGCGGTAAAAACACGGCTAACGCTTACTGTACTACTCGGCACAGGTTTGGGGAACTTGACTGCCAACAGAGCGTCGGCCAAAGCACTGAACTCTGGAACTACCCATTCATTAAGTAGGAAGACTTGATTAGTCGAGTTTCTAACCTGTTCTTTATGAATAGCGCTCATACGTACTAAATGAATAGGCCAGACATGCAATGAGAGGGAGAGCTTTTCTTAGGCTGACTCGAGATTTGTTATCAGTGAGAGCACACCACAACTCAAAACTTTAGACTATAATCTTCAAACTGCAGTTGAATTTGAATTGAAATACAAAAAACTGTTCCCAAAAATAAAATCTAAACTAAACTAAACTGTAATTAAATCCAATTCTGTGTTTGTATTCAATGTATTCCTATTTTTAATTCTCTTTCTCTGAGGACTGAAATCAGTCATTAGTTTAACATCTTTTTAAAGTTTGTTTGACTCAACATTTCGTGTGAATTCTGTGCTATTTTTGTAATCAAACTTCACTTAAATCTTATCGATTATGAAATTTCAGACAATTTCTGATATTTACTTACTATTAATAGAAAACACTGTGTTTTCAATGAATTTGTAATAATTTTCGTCGGAATTGTTTGTTTGCATTGTTTTGAAAATTTTCCCAAAATTTTC